>NJCR01000368.1:0-139750 GCA_002234235.1 Fusarium hostae
GTATGCGCGGCATTTTTTACTGTAGATAGAACGCATTGAAGTTATTGAGTTAATTATCGGGTTGTTGTGAAAGGAGGGGGTAGACGGAAAATTATCGGAACTTTTGCACGCCCACTGTATAATATCAACCAACTAACGGTTGGTTCCAGTTATAACCTAGTAATGGATGTGCCGATGTGGGAACTACCATCGATACGAGGGATAAGTGAAGGTTGTTCTCATCATCCTTCTTATTTGTAGACCTCGGTTGACCCTCTTCGCAAAAGCAACTGATTGGACAGAGGATTGCAAGTAAATTAATAACTAATCTGATCTTGGGATGGTCCATGCGAAAAAGTGAGACGAAGCAAAGTTTCCCATATCTTTAGGGTAGGATCGTCACTTACAGCCATAACTCGCTCGCTTTCTGTCGACTTATCGTACCCAGCTCTGCGAATTAAACTGCCTACTACTAATACAATACTTCACTCAAATCAAATCTCATCGATCATCGGCAGCTAGTGCATCTAAATACTAAGGTAGCTCCAGATCGGAAAGTGGAATGAGCTGGCGGAATCTCCTTCAGCTCTCCCTAGTTATCGTTTATAACAGCTCAGATTCCCATTGATTCTTAATCTCGATATTAAAATTCGATGTCTCTATTCAAAAGCCATTACCTCGACATGGAAGACGCTGAGCTGCCACGCAAACGTGCACCAAAGTTGTTCCACAAAAAGTCCCGTACAGGGTGCCAGCAATGCCGAGGTCGTCGTGTAAAGGTAAATACATACTTGCCTCAGTTATAAGTAATTGCATACATTCCATAATTAACTTGGTACTCTCAAGTGAGATGAATCAAAACCTACATGCTCGCATTGCGATCGTCTCAGCTTGCGATGCATCTATGATCGAAGCCCCCCATCACCATAGAGCACCAGATCGTCAGGTTCAAGCCCAACCAGCACAGCCATTGAGTCTCCAGAATCAGATTCTCGAAGAAGACAGGAGCTCAAGCTTTTCCATCAGTATATCACTGATACGGGTCCTTCACTCGCTTTCGATGAAATCGCGAAACACTTCTGGGTGACCGCTCTGAGTCGTTTGGCCCTCGAATCCGATGCCCTGCTTTACTGCATGTACATGGTTGCTGCGCTGCATACCGAGAAGCGCAGCACCTTTACTGATCTTGAAGCTAACGATATATGTGCCAAGTATCTGAGCTTGGCGATTCAAGAACACCATAAAGACTTAACGGAGCTAAGTATACAGAATGTCAACTGCGCATGCCTGGCTTCTAGCATGCTTCGCATCCACAGCTTTGCTCGCCTACAAGCTCGTCCTCTGGAACCATATACTCCTCCTCTCAACTGGCTACGTATGTCGAACAGTATCAGAGATCTATTCTTACGAGCTTTGGATCTTGTCTAAAACAACCCCGAATCTGTCGCGTACGTCATGATTGATAGTGTGTCCGAATTCTTTAACGACAACCAAAGCGAAGAAATGCGTCGGGATTGGAAACACTTACTCAGTCGTGAGGAACCTCACGGGTTAGAGGAACCGTGGGACTCTGAGACGGAAGTCGCATATGCTGGAGCATTGAGTCTATTAGGGGGGACGTGGAAGACCATGGGAAGTAAGAAGCATAGTGCAAGGAGCGTTTGCCGCAAACTCATCGTTTTTCCTATGCTTCTACATAAGCGCTTCGCCGATATGGTAGAAGAGCTTCGGCCAAGGGCCCTCGTCATACTCGCACATTACTTCGCGCTTCTATCAACGGTCAGTAAGCACTGGTGGATAGGCGAATCCGGGTTTAGGGAGGTTCGAGCAATTTGCCTGATTGTGCCTGAAGAATGGCAGAGTTTACTTGATTGGCCAAAGAGGATTTTGCTGGAGCAAGATGTAACTATGGACGAAATATAACAGCGGCAGTTGAAGATGTAGCCTGATATGAGATTACGTGAGAACCTTAAGCTGTTAGTCGTGATCGTCAACACCAGCGTAACTCCGCCACTACACTATCAACATCGCATACACTTGTTTTGATTGGCTGACAGATGATTTCGTCGAATTCATTTCCTTATTGGGATTCGACGTCGAAAATGCTTTCCATAAGGGAGAAAGGCAGTGTTGAAGAGGCAGCCAGGAATTGAGTCACGGTAACAGTATAATAACGTAGAAATATTCGTGCTCTTGGCAGTCTTTATCGAGACAGACATCACAACTCACAACGATTTCAACCCTTTTCCTCCTTCGAAATGACAGACTCTGCCTCAGCGGCTAAACTAGCCATTTACATTATTCTCCTCCAACCTGCTCTGTACTGCCTCTTCAAGCATGGAAAGACTGGATTTATAGGATGGCTTTATGTCCAGATATTCTGTGTCCTCAGAATTGTTACTGGTGGCATTGGCCTTCATGAAACCGACAGCTCAACTGGATCAATTATACTCAACAGTATTGGTCTTTCTCCCTTGCTGTTGGCTGCTTCTGGAATCTTGCACGAGGCGTAAGTACTGGCCTCCAATAGTTTCTTGCACTCCATTGACCATTGTTTAGTCGACGTGGAACGAACCCTAGACTAAACAGAAAACTTGATGTTATTCTCGAGATCAAGTATCATGGTCTAGTTGGAGCAGCTATGGCCCTCATCATTGTGTCTGTTGTCGGTTTACAAAATGGTGACTCTATTTCCACCAACAAGACCTTGCTCAAGGTTGCCTCTGCACTCGTTGCATTGGCATGGTTCCTTCTCGCGGTCTGGGCTTTGTGGTCTCTCGGAAAGTGTCAAAGATCATCTACAAACAACCGTGTATCTTCCTTTCGCGGTGGTAAGCTAGTAAGCCAAATCCTTTACCATCACCAAAATCGAGACGCGGATACTGACACTTCCAAGCTTATGTATGTAGTCTTTATAAATCTTCCCCTCCTTGGGTTGCGCCTTGCATATGGTATCGTATATCTCCAGCTTAAGATCTCACACCCAACTTCAGGTTTCTTGACCTCGAAAGCAGTTCAGGTCTGCCTGAGTGTTGTACCAGAGATGCTGATCACGACGATTTTCCTCTTGGTTGGAGTTATGACTCGAAATCTGAAGCATGAGATCAAGAAACTTGACTCTGCTCTTCCAGTTGGCGACGAGTACGAGATCCAAAGGTGACTAATAGAGACCTAGTCATGAGCGCACTGTTTATCATACTGGTCAAGATTTGGTATTTTGATAGATTTGTTTGCAATGGAAACTCTGGTCTGGAGACTTCAATCAAGGATATCGATGTAAGTGGGAGGAGATTATTCTTGTATACTTGTATATTGTAGAGTTTGTTACCTATTTGTTAGTAATAAATTGTAGTTTCTTTTGTCGAGTATAAACCGTCATCATTTTCGCATCTCCGAAGGCTCCGATATTTCTCATTAGAAACAGACATCCTATGGTTCCGTTTTCATGAGCAATTGACTCAAGATGAAAAACAGAAGATCGCCGATATACGGAGGATGGAGATGCGATGTCAAAAAGCTAAGCCGTGCCCCATCGATGAGGTCAAATGATGATGTATTTATTTCCAGGGGTAGCTCTGCTAAGCGAGCGAATACCTGCTTGGACCATGACCCAACAACGAGACCCTGTTTTTAAGCAGTCAATGCCATCGGGAAACTCGGCGAATCTGATTCTGTCTTGTTCCCGAGATTATAAACTTTCCGAAAACTCAACGTCACTGTAATGAACCTGTAGCAGTTCTAGGGCCTGAGCATTATGATGAGATCTCTTTCGTTTTGTTGAGGTCGTCTGCATCGTATGTCATCATGCTATGTATCATCCTTGCTAGTAAGATGGATATGGTGGATATATCGTGCCATGATGGATTCTGGGGTCACTGTATCTGGGGATGAAGACTACAATGAAAGAAGAGGTTCTATCTATGCCTCAGCTCTCAACTTGGCGGTACAGAATTTTTCATATCATGGGTTCAAAACTTACATCATAACTTGATTCAATCGGCGACTACCGGACGGACCGGAGTCGTTAAACCCGGGCTGGCTCCGCTTCAGCTCCGAAGCTTCGGCGTTTGGTTCTCCGTACTGCGCAATTCGCCCCCCCACGGGGATCTCAGGCCTCGAGATGAAGCAAGTGAATTCGGCCGCAACGGACTCGAGAAGAACTGAATAGGTAATATGTCTTGCTTGCTAATTCTGGCCATACTCTCGCCTCATGAGCAGTCACACCACTTATGACAAGCCAGAAGTCGCGCAATTGCTGGCGGGGGAGGGGTCTAAGATAGATGCGTCTGTACCTTAGTAGATGCTGGTTAGGAGGTCACCTGGCAATTGGATTGTGTCAGTGGAGGCTCGTGCACGCATGAGGTGGGATCTGAATGTGATATAATATCTCAGCTTCACTCTCTTTCTTTTCCCAACCATACTCACACAATTGAACAAACATACCACTACTACTCAACAATTGCACACAATTACACACAACAACTTATGCCATACATTCTACCCGGAAACCACACTTACCTCCCATCCCCATACAAACTGCGGAACCAACCTATCATGGCTCCCTCAGTCTACATCCTCCTGCAGCGCGACACAGAGTCCAACGTGACAATCACCTCTGTATTTCTTGATCTTCAAGACGCCAACGCTGCACTTCTTCACCAAGCACAAGAAGCAGGCGTTGACCCTGCGAGCGCCAAGCCCGTGGACGGAGACGCCAAGGACTCACTTACCAAGGCACCGCTGCGATGGGAGGCAGCCGATGGCACAGCGGCTTGGGTTGAGCGACATACTGTGACGAACAGAAAGGTTCATGCGCCCGGTGCTGAGAAGCCTGGGTTGACGAGGAATGATAGTCGGTTGTACATCAACGATGATGATGATGTTATTGAGGTTGCGGACCATGATGGGCAATACGATTAAGGGAAAAGATAATGTGGAGGAGTTCGTCGGTATCTTACGGGACGGGATATAAAACGAGGGGGAATATTGTGGAGGTCATTGGTCACGATCATGACCAGGGAATAACATGCTAGACAACGTGGGATAAATCGATGTTAGCCGCATTTAAATAGCGATGCTTTATCAGTTTTGGAAACAATTTCTATCCAACTTCTTCTAAGACTCTCTTCCTGTAATATTCTTAAACTTGAAATCTATGCGACTGTGAAACAAATACCACATTTACAGCTTCGCCTTGGGAGCGCTCATCATGGTCTCGGCAACGATTCTTCGCTGGATCTTGCCAGTTGCGGTCTTGGGCATGATCTCGGTGAAGTAGATCTAAGTCACTGTTAGCACTTGCGCCCTCTATGAGTTGAGCGTATTTCAGAGAAACTCACCTTCTTGGGCACCTTGAACTTGGCAGATCGCTCAGCGACCCAAGCCTTGAGCTCCTCAGCAGTCAACTTCTCGCCATTCTTGAGGACAACAGCAACACCAATATCCTGACCGTAGACCTCATCGGGAATGGCGAAGCTGACAGCCTCGCTGATCTTGGGGTGACGGGTCAAGACATTGTCCAACTCAATGGGGCTAATCTTCTCGCCGCCCTTGTTGATAAGCTCCTTGATACGGCCGGTGATGATGATATAGCCATCCTCGTCCTTCTTACCCTGATCGCCTGTTCGGAAGAAACCGTTCTTGTGGTAGGAAGAAGCATTGGCGGAAGGGTTGTTGAGGTATCCCTTGGTGACATTCTCGCCAATGATGCAGATCTCACCCTCGGAGCCTTGAGGAACCTCCTCACCCTGCTCATTGAGAATCCTAACCTCAACACCCTGGCCAATACCAACAGTTCCGGCCTTTCTCTTGGCGGGAGGAAGAGGGTTGGATGTCATCTGATGAGCAGCCTCAGTCATGGCGTAGGCCTCAAGAACAGGGGCGTTGTATGTCTCCTCAAGCTGCTGGAAGACGGTAGGTGACAGAGGGCTGGAGCATGATCGGATGAAGCGAATCTCGGGCTTGGGGCTTGGAGGGGGGTTCTTGAGCAGGATCTGGTGGATCGTGGGAACGGCAGTGTACCAGTTAGCCTTGTGGGTGTTGAAATCGGTCCAGAATTCCGAGGCGGAGAACTTGGTGGGAACGACCATGGAGCCACCGGTGAAGAGAGGAGCGAGGAGGCCACAGAGAAGGCCGTGGACGTGGAACAGAGGCATGACCAGCATGGTTCGGTCCTTGGATGTGAGTTGGTATGTGTTCTTGATGTTGTCTATGACAGAGTCAGTAAATGGGGTGAAAGGAGGTGTAGTATAGCGTACTCATGGTTCGGGTCAGGTTACGGTGAGTGAGGGGGACCTATTCATGTGAGTATAAACTGTCAAGGAGAATCACAAGTAAGTCTACTTACCACCTTGGGTCGCGAGGTAGTACCGCTAACAAATTGTTAGTTATCTGCTCATCATAGCTATCATGAGAACATACCTGGTGTGAAGGATAAGAGCAACATCATCAGGCTCAGCTGTGAGGACCTTCTCCTTCTTGCCCTTCAGAAGACCATAATCCTTGACATCGAGCAAAACCTCGCCTTTGGCAGCGTCCCAATAACACTCAGCGACAGCAGCGTTGAACTTCTTAGCAGCCTTCACACTGGCCGCACCAGCAGCCCAAGCACCCTTAGGAACAAGCACAATAGCGCTCTTGACATCTTGGATGTAGAACTCAAACTCATCCTGCTTATAAGCCGGGTTAAGAGGCGCCGCGATACCGCGCTGCCACGAAGCAGCAAGGAAAGAGACAATGAACTCGTACGAGTTGACAAGCGCGATAGATACGGGCGCGGCTTTTGTGATGCCGAGATCGGCGAGCTTGCGCTGGAAGGCGGACACGTCGGTCTCGAGGTTGGAGTAGCTAATGGTGAGAGCCTTGGGCTTAGATGGCACGATAATGGCCGCTGCGAGCGGATTGCTCTTGTCAATGGCTGTTTGGAGTGTGAGTGCCATGGTGATTAAGTGAGATTGAGGTTTGTCTTGGCAAGGGGTATCGCTGATAAGAAAAGACACGATAATGACTGAAAGGACAACAACTGACGATGAAGTAGAGTTGAGAGAACGGTTTTAGATAGTAATAACGGTCTGATAGTTTTAGTTTCGCATAGGCGAATTTTAGGAATAAGGCACGTGGAAGAATACGCCAACCCGGATTTGTGTAAGAGAGACGCTATCCTTGTATTAAGCTATGTATAAATCTATCTCTCCCTGGTACTTTAATAGAGACACCCTGGTGTGTCATAGTAGCGCTCATATTTAATCGCTATTGTATAGTAAAACCGTAGTGTTTGCTGAAAAGAGGAGTAGAGAGTGTGTCTGGGATGCTAGATGAACTTATAATAAGTTATATAGGAACTCCCAGACTGTCTAGAACTTTGCTGCTATGGGTTCCTGAACGTGTATCTAAACTGACTAAAATAAAATTAGAATCATATTGATATGTCCATACCAAGAAACTTACCCAGATACCGCAAGCCGAGCTGACATGTTGGAGCATCTCCTAGATGGGATGGCGGAACATTCTTCTATACCAGGGCATATTGGCAACTAGATAGTGAGTTACTGGCTTGCTATAGTAAGGAAAAAGACTTACTAGCGGCATCTTTGGCAATAGCTCTATCGTACAAGTGTCGCTGCATCTGCTCAGTAGAGGGGTATTGGCCCCGGAGATGAGAGTCTGCTGGAGGCGCTAGGAGCTTTGGAGGCGGCGATCGTCGAAATAGTGAGGTAAAGATTGAGCGAGAGAATCTTGGAAGCGATTTGATATTGGGATGTCGAGAGACAGAATGGTGAATAGTAAGTGATTAAATGAGCTGATATGGTTGGTGCTTTTATGATGGAGTTGTGAAGTTGAAATGAGCGAGCAAGCTTAATGAAAATGCGCGGCGCCTGGCAAGACCAATGGCCGACTGTGGGGCGCTTTATCGAACCTACATGAATGCGACTCTGACAAAGTGTCATGCGACTCAGACAGGAAATCGGCAAAGTCTTCCCAAGCCTAAATTGAAAGGTCTTGGGCTTGCTCAAAAAGTCAATGAAACCCTCCTCGTCTTCTCTCCATCAATTCCTGGACTGGCGTCGAGCTGGGGCGTATGATGGGGGCGCCCCCAATATTTCTTCATCGGCGGGGTTTTAGGCTCTGAATGCTGCAAATTAGGGGCGCTAGAGCCTAAACTGACCACCTACTCCATACCTGCAGGGTCGGGCATGTTCTATCGGCTGCCCACGCGGCGCGGTGCGGCGGCGCCTTCTTCCTTCTTCATTAGTCTACTCTTCAATTGTAGTTAACTACCTTTTAGTTATTGTATCCTCATAAGCTGCGCCTCATCTTCCCCCGCTATCGCTGGCTGTCATTGCCCATTATAACCTCAGTTTTACAAATAACCACCAATTCCAAGCTTATTTCATAACTCGGGGCCATTACCTCTCGACACATCCTCGGCCTCGATTCTGCGATCTTGTACATGTCTCCGTCTCATCCGCGCCGACCGATTACCCCTCGCTCCTGAGATCGATTTGAATACATACGTTGCCCATCATGGCTGAGGTGGACGCGATGCCCACCTTTGGCTCAGAGCTCAAGGTTGGTTGCCTACTTGGCTCAAGTTAGCCTGTTGTTGATGATTCATCATTTGTGGCCTCGTTTTGTCTTGCGCCTGCATTGGAAGCTTCTTTCATCTGCTCTCCCAACATTCGCATGGCTAACAGACAGCTTCCTAGGATGGCTTCAAACCTGCGAATGCATGGCTCGGTCATGGTATCGCCTGGCTTGAAGATATACAGCAATTCTACCGCGAGCGCGCAGCCATCGAGAAGGAATATAGCGCAAAGCTTACAGCACTTGCTAAGAAGTACTTTGACAAGAAGAACAAGAAGACGGCCCAGCTTAGTGTAGGAGACACTCCTGCCATGACGCCCGGCTCGCTCGAGAGGTACGAACATAATCCCCCATGAGTTGGCTTGAAAATACACGCTGATCACTGTGCGACAAATACAGTGCTTCTTTGACCACATGGACAACCCAGCTTACGACGCTCGAATCCCGCGCCAACGAACATGACCGATACGCCAACAATCTTATTTCCCAGGTCGCCGAGCCGCTCAAGTTCTTTGGCGGCCGTTTCGAAGAATTGCGCAAACGACACTCCGACTGTGCCACCAAGCTCGAGCAGGAGCGCGATGCTTCATATGCCTCACTCGCCAAGACAAAGGGTAAATACGACACTGTCTGCCAAGAGGTCGAGTCTAAGCGTAAGAAGACCGAGTCGCATTATGACAAGGCCAAGGCTCAGAATGCCTACCAACAACAACTATTCGAGATGAACAACGCCAAGAACACCTATATCATTGCGATCAATGTTACCAACAAGCAGAAGGAGAAATATTACCACGAATATGTTCCCGAGGTTATGGATAGTCTACAGGATCTTAGCGAGTTTCGAACGACGAAGCTGAACAGTCTCTGGACAGTCGCGACCAACCTTGAGTCTGACATGCTGCAACAAAGCAACGGCATGGTTCAGCATCAAGGTACCGAGATTCAGAGGAACTTGCCACATCTCGACTCCATGATGTATATTCAACACAATATGGGAGCGTTCAACGAACCGCCCGATAAGCATTTCGAAGCCAGCCCGGTTTGGCACGATGACGGCACCATGGTAGTTGACGAGACTGCAAAGGTCTTCTTGCGCAATGTGTTGGGCAAGTCCAAGTCACAACTAGGAGAACTACGGAGGGAGGTTGATAAGAAGCGAAGAGAGGTTGAAAGTCTCAAACAACTAAAGCAACGAGTAAGGGAAGGAAAAGAGAAGAAGGACGAGGTGGAAGTTGTTCGCATACTCTTCTCAGTGCAGGAAGATCTGCATTCTATTGACCGACAACGACTGACGGCTGAGGTCGAAACATCGACGATTACATCTGTGGTGGGTGATGTGACGCTGGGCGCCAAGAACCACAACTTCAAGAGCCAAACGTTCAAGATCCCTACAAATTGTGATTTATGTGGAGAGAGGATTTGGGGACTGAGCGCAAAGGGATTCGATTGTCGAGACTGTGGCTATACATGTCACAGCAAGTGTGAGATGAAGGTGCCCCCTGACTGTCCTGGCGAACAGTCCAAGGATGAGCGCAAGAAACTCAAGGCCGAACGCCAGGATGCCGCGAACAAGCTACTGAAGCCCAGTGCCACGATGACATCGGTGCACTCTAATGCTTCAGATGGACCCGAACTCACCCGTTCCAACACCATGACGTCTTTAAGCTCTCACTCAGCACGCCCATCTCTATCGGGATCCATATCTGGGCAGCTTAGCCCATCGGAGGAGACACCACCAGACGCAGGACGACCAAGCATATCTTCAGCCAAGTCATCTGGCACGATGCGTAAGAACAGAATCATGGCGCCTCCGCCAGCAGCTTATGTCACAGGTTCGGGCGCTGGTGAGACAAATGGTGGCGCAAAGGAGGAGAAGAAGGGCAAGATGCTGTATGCATTCGAAGCTAGTGGTGACGGTGAACTTACAGTACAAGACGGCCGGGATGTAGTGCTGCTGGAAGCTGACGGTAAGTCTACAGTTTGAGCGATTCAGTGACATATCTAATTCTATCATAGACGGCTCCGGCTGGGTCAAGGTCCGCGCAGGCTACAAGGAAGGCCTTGTTCCATCAACATATGTCGAATTCACCACAGTAACTACACCGGCTGCTCCCGCTCCTGCAGCCCGACCATCATCTACTTATTCCACCTCAACAACATCCTCCCTAGCACCATCAACCAAGAAGAAGGGCCCCGCAGTAGCGCCCAAGCGCGGCGCAAAGAAGCTCCGTTACGTAGAAGCTTTATACGAATACACAGCACAGGCTGAGTCAGAGCACTCCATGGCCGAAGGCGAACGCTTCGTCCTTGTGCAGGATGACCCCGGTGATGGCTGGGTCGAGGTCGAGAAGGCGGGCGTCACGGGAAGTGTGCCTGCGAGTTACGTGCAGGCCGTCTAGAGAACGAGCAGGGGTTGCAGATGCGGGTTTTGTCGGCGCACGATGAAGTCTACTTGAAAGAAGTTCCAACTTTACCTTGTACCGATTTGGTTTCTCAGCATGAGACCTGGTTCGAATGTATATATGAAGCGGGCAAAGCGGAGCTGCATGATTCTACCCAAAAGAAAGAGAAGAGAAGAGAAGACAGGAGCTATGTATATTTTGGGTTAAGGATGCATTCATGGGGAAGAGGTACATAGTGCATAAACTCGGGGTTCAAAATGGAAGACATGCTGAGCCGCATTGGTATGAGCTTACGAAGCAATTTGCGGTGTCTTTGCCACTCTACCGAAGTTTCCGGAAATAAGAGTCATAGCATCACGAGCACAGAAAAAAGCCAAGGAGAGAGTTTAGAGGACGAAGAGCTTGATTTGAAACATGAGAACGCTAATAGCGTTCAGATGTGAGAAGAAAAAAGATGTGTACAGCATCCGTCTAGCATATATTACAGGGGTATTACAGATAAAGAAGCTCAACCGTCCGACACCATTGGTTCATTTCTCATGCATACTTTCAGGTATACGATCCCGTTTCCTAGCCCCTAATCCATCTGCCATTGTTTCATTGATCATGTAAATTTTGCGTGTGCATTGCGGTTGTGTATCAAACAGGAGGGGGATATCATTTCTTTCAGTTCCAGTACCTTGGAATAAACGCCATGCCAAAAAATTGAGAGTAAAAGTGTAAAGAGTCAAATCAGGACTCATACTTGATGTGAAACCATGAGCCCCATGCATAGAGCCGAACGCCGAGTGGAGTGTGTATAAGTTGAGAGTGAAAGGAAAAGGAATTGTGAAGAAAGAAACTTCGCGGGAATACCAGGAATTTGTCTGGTCCAGACCGCGTGTGATCATGTTCATCAGATCTTGATCTTCTGCTCATGGTAAATTCAAGTTGGGGACTGCCAGGGGCAAGATTGGATTCTAGATCATCTGTGCAGTGGGAGCTCCCAGGGAATGTCCGAGACCTTCACGCAGAGCGTCCTGCAACTCAGCGATCTGGGCCATCATAGACAGAGAATGCTGGGAGTTTTGGTTCATCTCAGCCCTCAGCTTCTCATTCTCCTCTTTCAGGCGTTTAACTTCTTCTCTGAGCTCGGTCAGCTCCTCGGTGGCCTGCTCGCTCGAGTGACGCTTGCGCTTCATGCCCGTCTTTTCGCTGTCGTTATCGCCAGGTGATTGAACGATTTCGGTAGGAGTAGATCCATCAGGATTGGTGTGAACCCGACGTAGGTGCTCGTTCAGGTTCTCCTGTCTTGAAAATCCCTTGCCGGTATGTCGCTTGCAGTTAGGATGAGGACAGTTGACTGTGTTCTTGGGCCCTCCATGTTTGCCATGAACCTCGCGTTCATGCCGAAGCAAACCGCCAGAGTAGGTGAAACCAGGGAGATTCTCGCATCCTTCGGCAGGGCATCGATACGGTCGCTCATGCTTGTCCATGTGTTTGCTGCAAATTAGTTAGCAAAATATTATCAAGTGCGGATATGGGAAACTTACTTCCACTCGCATTTACGCGAAAATACTCGGACCTCTTCCTTACAGTCGTCCAAGGTACAGTGAAATTTGCCGTCCGCGCCCTTGATTGCTTCTCTCTCGGGCTTTGGAATGGATTTCACTCGAGAAGAAGAAGGAGGAGGAGATTCGATACTCGGGGAAAGATCTTTGTCGTCGGGTAGAGGACCGAGTGATGGTGCTTGCATAGCGGCCTCGATCGGAGACGGGAACGTGTGGGGTCCTAGGTCGAGCCGGGTTGCTTCTTGTACAGCAGCAGCGTCCTCTGGCATCATCCCTCTGTCATCTCCAAGAACGCCTGTGGAATCCGGAAGCATCGACGCCTCGGTTGTGTAATGACTGAGTTGCTCAGCTACATCACTGTCTGTAAATCGTTGGTCCGCACCATGATCGTGGTCGTCGCCGATGGGAGGATAGCTCCCATCATGGATGAAGTTTCGAGGCTCGAATGCGACACTCATGGTGCCTGTGGGTGACTGATGTTGCTTTGCGACAATCGGAGGCGACGCAGAAATCGCGGTCGCAGGAGTTTGTAATCGGGGGGCGCGTGAATTAAAAGCGGTGCTTGTGGTCGAAGGCGAGGCTGCGCTTTATAAAGAAAGGGTCGTAGGCGAGAGTTGGTGTTGAGTGGTAGGCGTAATAGTAAATCGTTATGCCGATGACTACTCGCTCGGTTCGGGTTGGTTATGATGAATGAAGCATGAAGGTTGGAGGCCTGAAAATTCTGGTATGAAAAAGCGGGAGGCTACGGGTAGAACAAGGTGGAGTAATATGACGCGAAGGTTGGATTAGTCAAAGCTACCACGTGACGTCGCGTATGCGTGGCTCAGCAAAAGCAAGTATTGTGGCGCCGACAGATCCGAATTGTTGAGCTAAAGTTTGTTGCGAACACGACTTTATTAGTATTTGACTGTACTCCAGGCAGACAACGGGGGTAACGATGACTCGATACGGCAGGTCCCATAATAAGCAAAGTCCTTGGACTTATGCGGAAGCGTTAAAATCGTGACTCACGCGCCGTGCCTCTTTTAGTGGCGTCGCATAATGGAGGCGTGGAGAAGTGCAAGGCTACGACGACGACTAACAGCACGCAAGTAGACTTCCTTGTGTCCGCCCATTAATCGTATTCGTTGCCTTTTCTGATCTTCGCTCGAAGATAGTATAGTTAGGTATGAGGCTGTACGGGCCGCGTCTATGGATCCTTTGCAGATGCATTCCGATAGGATCTCGTGATCTTGTTCACAGTCTCTGGATTTAAGCCAACTTTGCTTATTGGAGGATTCGTATCATCTGCCAGGATTTTCCAGGTTCAAGTCCGTGACGTGCACTTAGAAGTGACTTGTGTGACCCTGGCTCTTAGGACTCAATAGGCGTCAGGCTGCTATCCGTGAAGTCGCTAACAGTCCCAGTGAAGGATCTCTGTTTCCGAATAGTGCTTATTGGGCATGAGAAATCAAATAAATCAAGGCAGCTTCCAAAACTGGATGAAGCCTACGATGACTGGTCGGCCCTGTCCAAGTTAGTCTCTCATAGGTGCCTGACTCATCGTGCCAGGTTGGTGTTGGTCCTTTGGTTGTGAGGCCTCACAACCTTATTTTCCAGGTGGCAACAGTCGAGCATAAAGTGGACAGCTTTGTCCAACGGGAACAATATCAAAGGGGATGAATGTATCAACGTCTAGACCACTGAGTCTTGGACGCGACATAACGCGGTTTGCTAAACTGATAGTCCAAACCAATGCTAGTTTGCGACAGGCTTGCGACTTCCAGCGTATCGCGGTCTTTGGCGTGGAGTTGTTGCGTATGTATCAGAGCACCAGCATGTGGGTGGCACAAGCAGATGACGCTGGTGGTGACGACAATAATCCCCAGTGAGGCATTGGCGAGACTACTGGAGATCAAGGAGCTCGCTAAAGATGAAAGTCAGTCCGTAACGATAAACGAGTAAAGATTCTGTCGATTCGAGAGCATTTGAGTCGCAAATAGTCCCTGGTGATGACGGGTTTGAGTGTTGAGAGAGGGGAAATTGAAAACGGGTGAGAATTTGGAGATTCGGGCGCCTTGTTGTTTAGGTAGACTAGATTAGGGGACGGGAAGGAACGATCTGAGTTCTAAGGCATTTGTGCATTTACACCAGAAATATGAGGTTGAACCTCAGGTTCAACGATACGACCTGACCAGGGCCAGGCCTGAAGCAGCTAATGCTTGAGCTTGCGAGGATGAGCGATGAGCCACACGAATTATGCGTTATCGTTATTGGTTTATTATGACGATCAGAGCTGATCTCAAGAACCTTGTCAGAGTCTATCAATTGAAGAAATAGAAAGGCTCGTATTTGAAGGTTTCTTTTAACCTTCGCCCTTGAGCAATTTCAACCCCACGAATTCATCATCTTTTCTGCCCACAGAATGATTTGAAGGGTCGAGGTCCAAGAGGATGGAATGCTATCTGTATAACACCAATAATCCCATGTCGGACATTTGTCTTCCGTCTTATGCTGAAGCTGAAGCTTTCCCCGCTCTCAGTCCTCAGACCCAACAGAGCCAATTGGCTTGACAATGCGATAACTAACGCCTCTAGATGGAGTGGCTTACAGCAAATGTCTTTGTTCACGGTGCTCCAACAGTTTGCTGTGTTATGTTGTGAAAGCCTTCATCTGTGCATTTCCTGAATTTTGCTAACCCTTGATGATTATTGACCCAAGTCTTACGCCTCAATATGTGAACAATACTTCTGACACAAGCCACTGGAGTTCACGGTGTTGGTTTAATTAACAACACAGGTCTATAAAGAGGATGTGATTTCTTCCTCTTGTCCTCAAGATCATACCCACACCCAATTCAATACTCTGTCATATAGTCGATCATCACTAAACACCATGTCTTTCGGAAAACTCACTACTTGCCTCTGGTTCGAGGACCAAGGCGAAGAAGCAGCAAACCACTACGTCTCAATCTTTGCCCCTGATTCCAAGATCACCACCATCCAACGCTACACTCCGGCCGGCCAAGACCAACACGGCCAAGAACCTGGAAGGGTCATGGTCGTCGAATTTGAGCTCCGAGGCCGTTCCTTTGTCGCTCTCAATGGCGGTCCAGCGAAGTGGAAATTCAGCGAAGCCATTTCCCTCATGATCGACTGCAAGGATCAGGCTGAAGTTGATCACTTTTGGGAGAAGCTCGGTGAAGGTGGTGATGAGGCCCGCCAACAATGCGGATGGTTGGCCGACAAGTTTGGCGTTGCTTGGCAAGTTGTGCCTTCAGCTCTCAAGGAAATGATGGGATCTGAGGACAAAGCTGCTGCTGGAAGAGCGACTATGGCTATGATGAAGATGAAGAAGTTTGACATTGCCGAGTTGGAAAAGGCGTTCAAGGGCTGAAGCACACCAGGCGAAGTTGTCAGTAGTCAGTTTGATGTACTCCATTCCTAGCAGTGATATTTATCATAGTATCCATTCATTGAGTTTCATAAAATGTCTTTAGGTCTTATAAGATGATATTATCATTTGGAAAGTATGCGAAGATTGAGTCTATGATTGGACTTAACTGTCTTCTTCAAAAGATTCTTTGGACCCTAGCTGCAGGCACTTTACCTTCCCCTAGACATCAGATCAACGGCTGCAAAGCCGAGAGTACTCCGGACTGCACCGAGCATTTCTAGAATACCAGACGTTGCCTTTCAGCCGAAGATAGGCTAACAGAGATCACGCTGTCATTTTATGCAAGTTTGAATGACTATTGCTGTTCCGATCGTCGGTGTTGGACTCGGTAGATTGCCGAAGAAGCTCTTGTACGGTGGTAATACCGAAGCGGCTCTTACCAGGCCCTGTCGTATCCGGAGCATTGAAGCTCTATATCTACAATTGTTGAGACGTAGTTTTCACCTCTAAATCATTCACCTTCCTCTGATGTCTTCAGAACATCAATAATTCAATTGGTGCAACATCATCTGTGTCTCTTCATATTCGGGTCCGGAGTGAGTAAAAACCAGCCGATCATGTTGGCAAAGCCTACGGACAAAAAGAAGGGTTGGGTTTAGGGTTGATAATTAGCTCTAAGTAGCCGCATTTAGTGGGCCATAGCTACCCCAACCTGCAAAAGCTATCCCCCAAAAGTAAATCTGCATCGGTTTTAGCGGCCAAGATCGGCTCACAAACCACGGATCTCATCCAATAATCGATTCGGACCCTCAACTTTTTTTCTTCCATTAATAAATCCCCTCCACCTCTTCCTGTTTTCTCTTCCCCTCAACATCAGTTTCTTCTTCATCTTCACTTTTGTTTTTACTACTAAAACCCTCTCGCCTGGCATTGCCTCTCTTCCTATTCAATCTGCTGTCACTGTCACTCAAGTCATCGTTAGACTTATAGCACGCTCCTCCATTGCTTTCAAGTCTTGTACTTCCAATGGCAGAGTCAGCTCATAGCTCGCTCGCCAGTGGTGCCCAGCATGATGACCCCGCGTCCAAGCCCCATCTTGCTTCTACTGGGCTTGAGAATCAGGAAGAGGGAAATGTCCGAGAGGGTGATTATGATGTTGAGACGGTAGAGCGTATCTACAGGTTTGTGACCAGCCTCTTCCCAAATCGATATATACTTACCAATTAACTTATAGAAAGATTGATCGTCGTATCATTCCTGGCAAGTCCCTCCTGTATTCTCTGTGAAACCATACACTAATAAGTTCTTAGCTTTCTGGGTCCTCTACTTCCTTTGCTCAGCCATCAGGTCAAACATTGGAATTGCTCAAACCATGAACAAGGACAAGGGACACGATCTCATGACTGTCCTTGGAATGACTCCAAAGGATGTCTCGACTGCTCTCGCCCTCTTCTACGTCGCATATGTCATCTTCGACTGTCCCTCCAACCTCATCATGAGCAAGCTCAGCCCTCGTCTTTGGATGGCACGCATTGTCTTTGCTACCAGTGTTATTGGTACTTGCTTTGCTGCTGTCAACGATCCTTGGAGCGTCAAGTTGCTGCGATTCTTGCTTGGACTCGTCATTGCTGGCATGTGGCCTGGTATGGCCTTCTATCTCACTTTGTTCTACCCTCCTTCGCGTACTGGACAGCGAATCGGCTATTACTTCACTGCTTCTCAAGTTTCTGCCGCTGTTGTTGGTCTCGTGTCTGCAGGATTCCAACTCATGGATGGAGAGAGAGGCATTGTGGGTTTCCGTTGGATGTTTATGGTTTATGGTCTTGTCGGTGTCGTTCTGAGCGTTATCCTCCTGTGGTGGCTCCCCGACCGTCCTCTTGCACCTGGCCAGACCAGACCCAAGACTGGTATCTTCAAGTGGCTCCCTGCTACCCCTGAAGTTCTCAAGGGTCAAGACGCTGTTATCCATTACCACGACCTTCGACGTGTTTACCACGCTCGACCCTGGAACTTTAGGGACTTAGGTCTTGTTCTGATCGATTGGCGTCTCTGGCCCCTGACTATGATGTATTTCGGTGTTGTCGGCGTCGGCATAGGTACCCAGATGTACGGATCCGTTATCATCGCATCCATCAGACCTGAGGCTAGCGGCGTCGAAGTTAGTCTGCTCTTTGCGCCAATCTGGATTATGGATCTCATCGCGATTCTCATCGTCACCCCTATCTCGGACCGCTTCCACCGATCTCGCCCTTACTTTTTCTCCGCTGCTGTGTGCATCCAAATCGCCGGTCTTCTCACCACTACACTGGCAACCAACAACGGCTGGGCTCGATATGGAGGTCTTCTTATGGTCGGTTTCGGTCTTGGCCCTACTGTCCCCATCTGCATGGCTTGGAGCTCTGAGATCTTCCAGAATCGTCATGGTGAAGTCGGAGTTGCTGCTGCGACTGCTCTCGTTTCTGGTCTCGGCAATTTGGGCAGTGTCATGACAACTTATGCTCTTTACACTGGCTGGCCTGAGGACGCCGCCCCCGGTCCTCACCAGTACCGCAAGAGCAACTACACCATGATTGGAATTCTGTGCATGAGCATTCTCAGCTCGTTCGCGATGAAGGCTCTTCTAACATACTTTGGCAACCCAGCCAGCAGCAAGCTTCAGTCAGACTCGGCCAGTGAGTTTGAGGATGGTGCAGCCCGACGAGAGGGTCAGGAGCGTGGTTTCCGATCTCTTCCTTGGAAGAAGTCGAGCCGCGTTTAAATCTACGGGACTCCCTGGATTCGCCCGCCTGGACTGCATCTCCAACAATCACCCTGGTTGACGACTCTTAATTGGGCAGCTGGCAGTAGCCCAACCTGCTGATTCAGCTGCCTGTATCAACATGGCTATTCGCTCATGATAAGCCTTGACGCCATTCACTTCTCATCCTCATCCGGTAGGGATCGATCGTTACGCCTCGAGGCGTCGCCACGTCTTCCATCCGGCATACACACCACTAATATGACAGCCTCGACAACGATTTATGCTTCGGAGGACTCCCGGATCTCTCGAACAGCTTGGTGACAATGCTTCAGCGCTATCACCCCGCTCCACTCGCCAGACCAGACCCTCTGAGCATTCCCTCATCGGACTGTTTTGACATTTTTACTTTGATGTTTTCGCTCTGTTTTGCTCTTTATTACGATACCCCATCAGCGTTTGTACACGCTGTCCTACGAGTTTCCCCTTTTTTCCTCGGCAGCGAAAGTGCTTCTACGCCATCGCTTTGCGGATAGTGTGTTGAACCAGAGCTCGCGGCGACAATGCTTGTTACGCTATCGTTTGGCGAGTTCTGTGGGCGTTTTGTGTTTTTTTTTTGGTGGGAAGGGTTGTATATAGCTCTATGGGCTTGGTTACGGAGATGGCATACTATTCGGTCTTTGTTTCGGTCTTGGTTAGCATATAATATGAACAAGACATATTGCTCTCCATTTTGATTTTGCTGTGTAATGGATGACTATTGAGCCCACAAGCCATTAGGTTCATAATACTGATATGGTATCTCTATTCCCTACAAAAGGCTGCTGCACCTCACTCTTCTTCATATCATTCACTGGCAAACGACATGAAATTTTATGGAATGGCGTTCTGTATTCTCTAATCCAGGCGGTACGTACATACATCGTGTTACACGCCCGCAGGCAAAATCATAAGCACATGAAGATAACGAAAGGGACTCAAAAAAAAGTTTCAACTCCAAATCTCAATATGTCTCATTCCTCTGCGTACCGTCATCCTCCCTAATCACAAAATTTCCAGTCACAGACCGAAGTGTGACCACGGGAGGATGACAGTCGCCGCCCTTTGAAAAGAACTCCCCCCCCCCCCCCAAATTCCNNCCCCCCCCCCCCTCCCTCCCCCCACCCCCCCCCCACCCAAAATTTCCCATCCCAAGCCCCAGGCTTACCCCCTGGGGTTTACAAGCGCCCCCCCTTTAAAAAAACCCCCCCCCCCCCCCCAATATCCTACACTCTAAAACCTTTGTGTGTTGTTTTTATCCCAAAGTTGTGTGAAGTTGAATCGAAAAATGAAAACTCTGGTCAAGCTGCGCTTGTTTACCAGGAGAAGCCGAGCATGCGGCGGAAACGCTCGGGAGCGGGCACGTCGCTGTGAAGACGAGCGGCCTCGACGGTCGCGGTCACATAGACTGTCTCGGGTTCAGGGGCACGAGTAGTGGCCAGAGTGGTGGAGGCAGGGCAAGCGGTGACGACGGAGGTGATCACCTTGGCGGTCTCCTTACCAGCACCACAGGGTACAGTGACGGTCTCGGTGACCTGGTTGGTGAGGGTGACAGTCTCAACGCCAACGGTCATGGTGTTGACACCGACGGTGACGTAGGATGTGACCTGGTTGGTGACAGTCTTGGTGATGACAGTCTCGCCGGCAGCAGGGACGGTAGTCTCCTGGCCGATAGCACCCTCGGAAGTCTCAGCGGGAGGAACCACAACGGTGGTCTTCTCACCCTCGCCGGGGACAGTGACGACACCAGTGCCAGTAGGGACACCGTTGGAGACCGTGATAGCAGTGGTGCTGACCTCACCATCAGACTTGGTCATGGTGATAACAACAACACCGGAGGAAGTAGCAGTGACAGTCTCATCAGCCTCAGAGGTCTCAGCAGCAGTGGTGGTCTCGGCAACTTCAGAAGTAGGGACAGCCTCAGCAGAGGAGTCAACCTGGGTCTCAGGAGGGACGACACCAGTGCCAGTGGGGACACCGTTGGTGATAGTAATAGCAGTAGTGCTAACCTCGCCATCGGACTTGGTCAGGGTGACGATGGTGACAGCCTCAGAGCTCTCAACAGCGCCGGGGGCAGTCTCAGTAGCAGCCTCAGAGGTCTCGGCGCCGAGAGCGGTAGAGCCGGCGGCCTCAGCATCGGAGGTAGTCTCAGCGGCAGCAGTCTCGGTAGTCTCAACAGCACCGGTGGAGGTAGGGCCCTCGATGACGGGGGTACCATCAGAGATAGCGCAAGACTCAGAGACAGTGAGGGTTCGGGTGGAGATGACAACATGGCCGCCAACACCAGGCTTGGTCTTGCCAGTGACCTCAGCGTCAGAAGGAAGAATGACGGAAGCGGTCTCAGTGGACTCCTTCGTGATGGGAGTAGGGGCCTTGGCAGTAGAAGAAGCATCGGCTCGGCAAATCTCACGCTGCTTCTGGCAATCAGAGACCTCGAAGTTCTTTCCGGCGTTCTCAGAGCAGTCCTTGAACTGCTTGTCACAAGCATCAGTGAGAGCCTCGCCGAGCTCAGGGAAGGTCTTCTCGTCGGAGCCGGTACCGACAACGAAGTCGCCCTTGTTGCCACGCTTGACAGGAGGGCAGGCGGCACCAATAACGACAGTACGGTGGAAGATGGTAACTTCGCGGATGACAACGATGACAGGCTTGTTCACCTTGCTGATAACAGCGCTGCTGGTGGCAGCCTCAGAAGAAACGGCACCGGGGAGCTCATCAGAGCCAGTGGTCTCAGCCCCAGCGGGAACAGTGGTGTTGGCGAAAGGACCGGGCTGAGTAGCGACAGTGCTCTGTCCCTTGCCAGTGGTGAGGATGATAGTAGTGGGGATAGGAGCCTCAGTCTCAGTGCTGGCCTCAGCCTCATCAGTGGCAGTGTTGGCAGTCTGAGTAGCGTTGTCAACATCGGTGGTCTCCTCAACAGGGGCAGAGGTCTCGGCAGAGGTCTCAGCAGCGTCCTGGGTAGCTCCAGTAGTCTCAAGAGCAGCAGAGGTGTCAACAGTGGTTTCGCCAACAACTCCTGTGGCAGCAGTCTTGGTCTTACCGCCAGCACACTTGGTGCAAGGGATGGTGATGGTCTGGTTGACGTAGCGGGTAGTACCACGGGTGATGAAAGAGGTAGGGACAACAGTGGTCACATCAGCAGTCTGCTCAGTGATGGAACCGGAGTCGGTGGCCTCAGTGGTAGCAGCCTCTGAAACGGTCTCGCTGGTAGCCTCAGAGACAGCCTCAGAAGTACCAGCAGCTTCGGCATCACCAGAAGTAGTGGCCTCAGCAGTGGAGAGAGCCTCGGACTCGGAGACGGTCTCAGAAACAGCCTCGGAGGTGCCTTCAGCATCAGCGTCGCCGGCAGTGGAAGTAGCAGTGCACTTAGAGCAAGGGATGGTGACGGTCTCGTCAACGAAGATGGTGGTGCCGTCGGTGATGTAAGAGGTAGGAATGACAGTCACTTCAGCGGTCTGGTCAGAAACGTTGCCAGCATCGCTGGTGATGACAGTAGTGATGACCTCGGAAGTGACCTCAGCATCGGCATCACCAGCAGTGGAAGCTGTGCATCGAGAGCAAGGAATAGTGACAGTCTCGTCAACGAAGATGGTAGTTCCGTCAGTGATGTAAGAGGTGGGAACAACGGTCACCTCAGGAACATCAGGCACCTCATAAGGGTTGCCAGCGGTAGTCTTGGGCTTCTGACGAGTAACAGTCCGGGTGAGAGTGACCTTCTCCTGGGCAATGACACCCTCAACGAGAGCCTGCAGGCTGACAGCCGCGATAAGAACGTTACGCATGAACATGGTGAAGGAAGTATATCGGAAAGGCGCAAATTGGTTTGTTGTTTTGTTGATTTGGCAAAGAGTGAAAATACTCTATCAAAGAGCAAAGATTTGTTAACTTGTAAAAAAGGCGACCGAAGCACCTGTCAGAAGAGAACGACTGAGAAAAGAAGCCCAAACCTGGGAACAAAACGGAAACAGAATGAATGAGAGTTGAGTGTGAAGAGGAATTGGACTCCAAAGAAGCAGCGAGAGCTTGGTCTTAAGAAGGCATCTCGCCTACCAGTATCAAGTCCCCAGCGTCAAACTGTGACGGGTGGCGGAGTAAACGGACATCCTTGACATCGATCGGGACTTAATTAAAGTGGTCTCAACATGAGACGTGATGGATATGTAGGCGCCCCCTCATGTGCCTTGATTCAGCGAGATCCTAGGATTAGTATAGACGAAACGTGGTTTAGAAGCAAGTGGATAACTAAGCATGGACAGACATTACCATATTAGGCTCGAGGCCGTAGAGCGAGTTGCCTCGTGGGCTGGATGATAGACGTAGAATAACATGGGCCCCAGATGCAAGGCTCGCGTCCTCAGCAGATAGTGGAGGGATTCAAGGCCCCTGTCGCCGTCCATCTGGTCATGATGAATTATCCGGTAGCCAATGGCAGCCAAGACAAATAGTTCTCCTACGTTGGGGACTTGTTGATGGTTCTATTCAGTTGCCTCGGTACTTTTGGAATCAACAGGCGTTCACCGTTTGCTGCTATAAGACCGACTGTATAACGGTGAAACTATTCCCGCCAGATCCAAAAATAGGACGGGCCAGCACTTGCTGGCAGACAATATGGATGAGACAACCATAATGATTGTAGAGAAGAGCTAAGTTTGAAGTTGTTTACTCGGGCCAGTGCCGATCCTCCTAGTAATTTAATTTGCCGTTCAAACAGATTCGTTGTTTGTGACGTGATGAGATCCAAGGTTGGATGGAAATGAATGCGGAGTGGATGGATGAGGTGAGGTGAGGTTAGCGGAATATTTGTCAAGGCTAGGTCACTCTTGAAAGGATCGTATGCAGGGATGCGATGCATGGGAATATGCATAAAGTGGATGTTGCAAGGGGTAACGTCGCACGAGAGACATGGGGGAGACAAGGGTTTATCGTTTGCTTTTACATATGACGGGAATACCAGAAATACGAGTAAACATTGTATTACAGTACTAAATCATGATATCGAGAATATTACTTTCGGATCTCGGTTCAGTTGCATCGTTGTTTTGGCGATCTCAACCTGAACCACTTCCAACATTCTCAGCCTCTTTCAACTCTCTTCTCACACAAAACAACGCCAAGTAACATCGGACTTAATATCCGCAAATATTTCCTTTTTAGAGACATTTCCCTTGGACGGCAGACGAATATATGGTGATGCTGAAAAGACCCTGGTCCAAGCGCTTCATCTCTTACTGTAGATGAATCAAAACCAAGTTTCATGATTCCCCAACCTTGCCTCGCCCTTGTTTCAGAAACGACTCCACGACCCGAATTGAGGTGTAGAGTTCATGCATCTTGTCTCTTTTTTTCACGCGAATAGCACTCTTTCGTCTACACTCAAACAAGCATAATCTCTTCCTGAAGATGCTGCAATTGCGCCTCACCCTTTTCCCTGGAAACAAACACAGCCCCCCTCTCACATCGGGGACATGGTGTAGTAATAGGCACGTTCCGAGTGTTTGTATCAAATAGTGTTATTTTAGTAGCATGGCCAGTGTGTTTCCGTCAACAAGGATTATAACTAACTTTCTTGGAAATCCTTTGAGGCTCACAGCGGCACACACATATACATACATATACACGGATGGATGCACTTCGGTGATGAGATGATTTTTCATATAAATTGATTCGAACCCAGGATTGAATCAATGCATCAGCGCTACTCACCCACGCTTGGATGACATTTCCCTTGCAAGAGCCACTCGTTAGATCCCGCTATGATACTGCACGGCCGGATCGCCGCATTTTTAATTTACGTTGCTGCAGCTTCTCATCCTGTTTGCTATTTCCCTGAATCAGCTTGTTTCTGTGTCATGAAACGGGATGGGGGTTCATGATCCTTCGTAATCAATATCAACATGATTTCTGCTCTTGACGCGGCTCGGTATGATTCCAATGACGGGAACTTGAGATTGTGATACCGTTTACCTTGGATGCGGATATCTCGGAAATTGCGTCACTATATGGGTCGTGTATCAATCGAGTTTATTTTGTTTGAATTCTACGTCTTCTCATATTGAGTTTGACCTTCGAGTTGATGCTTTCAACAGCCATCTATTAACGCCCGCAATCCCTGTTGTAGAGCCAGCATAGCTTTTATCGGGAACGTCACCGTCGTCGTCATCCTCCAAATTATCAATCCAAGGATGCTCTCGTATTTCTTTTTCAGCCACAGGGAATCCATCCTCTCCCCGTAGCCATGCGAATACGTTCCGTGTTACCATCTATGAGTCTTCATCCTCCGAATCAATATCGTCGTAATCAATATCAGCGATCCCGTCAAGCTTGGTCATTGGACTACACTTCAGCCGGGGCGATGTCGCATTTTGCAAGCCTTGCTTCCTCGTCGTTTGGTCCTTGGACGCCCATGTAAATCCGATGTATACAAGGCGGTGATCCCTTCCACAAAGCACATGCTCACGAACATCCAAGTTAGTATCAATCAGCCTCGTGAACCCAAATGGTTCAAAGGGAAATAGGGGAGAGCTGGTATAGGAACTGCCATGGCATAGGTATAGTAACCGACATTCGTCTGCACGAGAAACTTGACCTTCCAGGCCTGCAAAAGCTGAGGTTGGTTCTTGAATGAAAGACATGGACGTGTCTGTCCAGGCTGCTACGTTGAGGTCTATATCCCACCAAGCTACTTGTGCACTTCGCAAACATTTGTGGTGGGCACCTGTCAGAAAGGCACCGACCCAAAGGGTACCAATGCCCGGATCGCGTCTGATGAGTGTTCTTAAAAGAGCATTGTTATCCTTCAGTTTGCTCAATAATGCAAAGGAGCCTTGTAACCAGATACCACAAATGTTGCATTCGACATCGGGTTCGTAGAAGACACTGCACAAGAGTGCTTTTATCCCTCTTGGGTTACAGCTGAGTGTAAGGAGCTTATCAAACTGAGATTCGTCCATGAGATGTGGTTTGTTGCTGTTGATTTCTCTCGTATCTTTCCCACAACACAGCACAGACCCTGATAACTCAATAGACCTGCCATCGTACTTGGCAACTTGTATTGGTAGAACGGCCATCAAGGCCACCTGCTTCTAGTCTTCGATCCCATGGAGAGAACAGTAGTTGGACAAGTACCCATAGGCAGCAGCTGATGATGTAGGAGTACGGACTGCTCTGCAGCTTCGGGTTATTATCCTCGTGGTGATAGTAAATGGTTCGTTAAGTGCTGTTCGTATGGACCACGGAGAATGCAGCAGTTTGCCGTCGAGGCCTTGAATGGTTGCATTCCATCCACCATTAGTTGACAGAATAGCACTCCACCATTGAGCAGCATCCTCTCCAACTTCGCCAATATCAACCATTGTAAGAGAATCGCCACTATCCAAGGAGTTTTTAGAGTCCTTGTTGATGTGGTATGGTCCAGACTGGGATAGCTGTGTCCCCTGGATCAACTCTGTTCATCGTGCTGAGAGGATGTACGCCCACGCATGGATCAAGATTGGTATATGGTCTTGTTCTCTATCGTCAACATTCATTTGAGTAGCCTTTGAGTTTCTGGGCTTTAGAGTCACATTAACTTGTGTCGGTTTGTCCCAAGCTACTTGAAATATTGCTTCTTGATCAAAAAGCGGTATACGATTCAGATCGTCTGTAGCAGCCCATGTTGATCTTCCTCGAATGATAGCAACATTGGCAAAGACTTGATAGATCTTGATGCCTTTGGGAAATTGAGGGTGCTTGGGAAATGCTGTTTGTATGCTCGATAGACAGTCGCTGATGAGCGGGTCATTGTCGAACGCCAGGTCTCGAATACTGGACCATGTTCAATATCCTCATTCATACATGGCACGTACGGCCTGCTCGCTGGGGCGTACTGCATCTTGCATCTTCCAGGGAAATTATCCTGGCGTGAATGCGAGAATTCCAAGAGGTGTCATTACATGGTCAGTTGGATTGTTTGGCTATGGATCATACAAAAGTCCGTTTCCGATAGCCTGTTGGTTGAGGTCTATAATCGACATCTTGGTAAGCACCTACCAAAGGACATTCAAAATTCAACAAGATCATTGTTTTTGGGGGCGACATTTTTCATGTTTAGAACTTTTTATGCCAAAAGAGTGACAACAGCGCGACGAGAGTTGTGTGATACTAACGACACTTCCATTACTTGGGGTATATGACGCCGTAACCTTGTACTTACACGCACAATGCAAAGTAAAATAACTCAGATCGAGAAAAGAACAACTCCTCTTTATTTCCGAATATCTCTTTGTCAAACAACTCCGCCCAACTATACCCAATAGGTCTCTAAATCATGATGGTATGGGGTAAGCTGCAGAGGAGATTAGATTGATAAGATGAGATTGTCATGGCCCCCGACACCGGAACGATTTAAACAGCCGTGTCGCAATTTTCTGCTCGCACATTGCAATGAAATACAAGCTAGACCTGGGTATTTTAGAATACAATGCCGTTGTACGTAACAAGATGCGTTGTTGGGAACTGAATGGTGAACCCCTGCATGATTGGCATGACGCAAACAAGGGAAATCTTCTCATCTCATGACAGATAAAAAAACACGTGGGGTACCCTCGTGACATTGCACAAGTCCATAAAGAGAGAGTGGTATTTTTGTATTGTTTTGTTTATTCGGTGTAATAGTATTACATTGCAGCTCAGCACGACACAGCCGTCACCGCCGGATTATACCATAAGTCTTATGCATGGATGTTTACGTCGGTAAAAAAAAGTTGACAGCACTAGATCCACTCGAGCTTTCGGGAACAAAGAGGGGCAGACGAGACAAGACTCGCTTCCATGATAGGTTTGAATCGGCTCTGAACTCGAGGGACTTTGGGTTTGTTTATGCTCTTCTTGGCAATTCTGACAAGCTTCAGGAATTGGTCCTGGACTTTACCGTAGATATACTAGTTTGGGGTCCTTATCTAACTTGATTCGAGTCTGGTAGAACTGTGGCTAGTATCAAGTGACTGACGCATCATTGACGAATCTCATTGATGCAATCGATCTCACTGCCACTATTCATTCACTCATTCGTTTACTCACTCACATTCCATTTCTTCAATCTCACTCACGATCTTCTGCTCAGATCCACTGAGAACGACTCTGTTCTGCAGTTTCAATGGCTGCTCCTAAGCTCATATCATAACTCATTCTTCTTTTTACCCCGTCTCCCCGCTTCATCAACTCCCGGCCTCCGTTCGTAACATCGATAACATAACATAACCCACTTCTTTCTCACTCATCATAGCCCCAGTTCCAGTTCCAGTTCCAGTTCCAGTTTCCAATTCCCCTGCAGACAACATTATTCCTATTCTGTAACTAAACATCACCTTCTCTTTTCATACCTACTCTCTCTTCTTGCATACCTTTCTCTGCCGTGTCTAGCCCCGATCAGTCAAAGTTCCGCATCCCGGGCCCTCTTCCGGCCTTCAACATCCGGTCTATCATTCCCGGACCCTCTTACCGACTCGAGCCCCCGAAATCTGATACCCCCCTCCCATCCCCTCTGCTTATCAGATCCTGGGGATCGTGGCTCACACTGTACCTACTGTTTTTTTACGTGCCAAGACGCAAGTCACTAGTAAAAGAAACAAAAGAAAGACCCATTCAGCCATGGCGCGTTTTGTGGATTTGGAGGAAGACGAGGATGTTAGAGCGGGCCCTGGCGGCTTTACCGTCAACGATCCTCGTGCCGCTTCTGCACCTCATCATGAGGTCGTGCCGCCCATTCCGCCTCCTGGTCCTCTTCATCATGACGACCCCCAACAGAGCGAGCTTTCTCAAAAGGATCAGCATCTTCTTCTTCTCAGGAAGCTCCAGTTGTTGTCTGCCAACAGCCGGAATGGACCTTGGCCTCATTCATTGTATAACCCAAAGCCGCTAGGCACCATGGACTCTTCCACCTTTCAGGCGCCTATTACCAACGCCTTTCAGTGTTATCCGTGAGTGCAAACCCTTCTTAAATCAATTTTCAGTCCCAATGTTTAAAGTGATTCGTGGTTGAAGCTGTTGACCTTCATCATGATATCTGCTGCTTCGTTTAATACCGAATTTGACATGTCATGACAACTCTCGCTGACCCTCCACATAGTATCGTCGAAGCCATTGCATCTTCTATCGATCTTAATACCCTCGACGCTCTTTCACGTACCTGTCGTCTCATCCATCATGGCCTCATTCAGTACCGTACAACCCTGATCAACTCTACCCTCCACTGCCGAAACGAAGAAGTCCCCGTTGATGGCTCCGAAACCTTTCGTTACCGCGCTCGCGCTGGCAATTGGTTCTACATGGAAGATGGGCGCAGTTACAATGGCAAATCAGGCGACTGCGCTCGCGATATGGTTGGCGAGTGCCGTAGATGCGGCGATGTGATATGCCGGGTATGTACAGCGATCTGCGAGCTGCCGAGTTTTGGCCCAATCGCGTGTTACTGACCATGAACTCTGCAGAACTGCGCCATCAAGCCACCGGCTTCCGTCGCCCTTAAGGAGAGGCATAGAAGACTCTGCAAACCTTGTGTTCACGCACCTATAGCCACTCTTATCAAAGCTCCTGTAGATCCAGATGTACCACTGTCATCTGAGTTGGTGTCGCGAGACGTCTGTAAGTGCGCCGACGAGGGCGTTTGGCTCTGTCAGCCATGTGGGCGAAGCATTCGTGCCGCAGATCATGACTACCAGCGGTATGTGCTAATTCCCAAGCAACCTTACTCTCTTGCTGACCGGATGGCTTAGTATCTGGCGCTGGCGAAACCAATACGGTGAGGTCCTCGGCGGTCTTGGAACAGGCATTGGCGAGGGCGTCCGTGGTGTCGTCTGCGGCCGCGAAGCAGATTGCTGCGCCGCCAAAGAAGTCGAGCATCAAGTAGACTGCGACGCCGAAGACGCCCGGGACGGCAATGTCGCCCCGGCCCCGGCCCCGCAACAATCTCCGGTTGATGCACTCATTGACCAGCTCCGTCTTACACATGAGCGCACACCGTCGCCGTCCCTCGGCCCCGGGTACCTTCGTCATGAGATCGAGGGCATTGGCGGCGTTGTGAAGCGCAAGCGTGTCCGCATGGTGCGTGTTGGTCATTGTGTTCCTGAGTGGGATGATGAACGTACCAGTGGCAGCCGTATCCTCGGCCGAGAGGTTAGAGGAGAACGTCGTTCGTGGTGCGGTTGGTGTAACCGTGTGATCCCTGGTGAAAAGGATCTCTTGAATGAGCCACCCTCTTCATCATCTTCAAGTGCTGGAGGAAGCCGTCGCACATCAACGTCGACTACTAGATCGACCGAGATGAAGTTGGATTAAAAGTTGCTTCGTATAGTTTTTCTTGGTTGATTTCACGAATGTTCATATATAGGTGTGTATCGACATCTTGGGTTAGCTTTAATTGTTTGCTATCTGGAACAAGGGGTACATATGGGACACAATTGGAGACCTGTTGGGCATCGAATGTCATAAACTCGTTGGCATACACCATTCATGATACATGAGACATATGGAGACAGGGGTAAAAAATACAAGAGGCTATTGTATTAAGGGAGTTTTTGGTATTTGGCAATTATACAGAATTTTTGCCCTCCCATTGGGCCGAAATCAATACTATTCGCATTTCACTTCATTCCCTATCATCATAATCCTACACAAGATCCAGACGATTTTCTATGTTTGTACAAGTCTGATAGACTGTGCCACACCGACACATCGGAGAATAAACTCCTTACAACTCGCCACGGTACAGCATTTCTGTCCTCCTCTTGCGGTCCTCTCTCGCAGCGGTTCGAATAGCACCCCATCGTGATTCCCTCCTCTCCTGCTTGCGCTTAAGACCCTCAGAATGTGTCTTGGGTGCAGGGGCAGCCATCTTGACAAAAATAGGCGAGCAGCCAAACTTTTCAGCCAGCTTATTTACACTCCATGTAACGGGGTCGTCTGCCCTTAGTCGCTTCATCTCCCTGATATCCTCAGCCTTGAGGTTGTATACAGGATTGCGGCGAGGATAGTCCATCTTTGGGGCAAGTTTGCCGGGTGCGATAGGTTCCAGAGGAGAGCCGGGGGTGTGTCGCATTCGTGTGAGAGCGGCACGGCGAGGATCGTTATGTGGGAGGAAGATGAAAGGTGTGTGAAGAGGAGAGGCCTCGGAAGAAGGAGGGTTGTAGATAATGGAGTCGGAGGCGGGGAAAGCTGCCTTTCGGTCGGGGAGGAAGGACTCGTGAGGAGCAATCTTCAAAGAGCGTTTTGTTCGACTTGTTGTCTTGTGGCCACGGCAAGGAACTATAGGAAGGGCAGCACGAGGGCTGAATAGCCTGGCAGTTGGCCGGACGAGGCTTCGAAACTCCATTGTGACCGATAGTTTGTCGTCGAGGATCCCGTGACGAGGAAATAGATGTAAAGGTGACCTGAGGTCTGATTCGACTTTGTATGGACCTCGAGTACCGGGCTGAAGGCGATTGGCCGCGGCAATTGGCGTATCGTGTGGTTACTGCTGGACCCTGCAAACCACCTGAAGTCGAAGATCTGAAGTTTCTGCCATCCACAGCTACGCTTACCTAAGGCATCTTACCTAATGGCTTAAGTCACGTGTTTAATTCAGCTCCAAAGTCACATGGTACCTTATGGACTGGCCGATGATCTTCCTCCCAGTTGTAAGCTGATGACGTCGGCTCTTCACCAGGAGGAATGCCCCTCAACATTGACCCCTCGTGGTAAGTACAATGAGATGAAACTTCAAGCTGACGAGTCCCTTGCTTCATTTCTTCATGGTCATGGAGATCTACAGAAAATTCCAGAGAAACTGGAGAAATTGTGGAAGATCGATCAGTCACCCTTATCAGTGGCAAATTATAACAGGAAAAAAGGGGTCAAAGGGGTCGGCACATGGGGCGTGTCAGAGCTTAGAGTAGCCAAAACGGGGCTGAATTGGAAGCCCAATGATGCATCTCAGATTGGGTTTTTGGTGTTGTTGACGTTTGGAACCAAAAAGCAATCAACGGTGGATAAAGCAGGGCAGACTTTGTCTTCTTCTCCCTCGTTGGTCATTATTCTGATGCAGATACGCGCGGATCTTTATCCCTTATTAGCCTGTTCCGCCAGGGCAAGATGAAGAAAGTGCCCTGAAGGAGTCGTCACGAGGTCCATGTTGGTAGCGGGGCTGTAGCCGGGTTGGTGATTGACAGCAATGGGATGTGATAAGAGGTGACCAACTTGGTGACCATGGACACCCAACCGACCGTTCCAAGGCAGAGCGAAAATCTGCAGGCTGAAGGGGAAATGGAGTGATAAAGACTGATATAGCATCACATGTTATCAAGGCTGTGACTGTACGAGGGAGAGAGCGAGAGCATTATCATGTCATCTCAAGGTGAAGGGATATTTTGAACCCATCGGATCAGTCCCTCAGCATCTGAGATAGGCAGCCCAGGGCTGACCTTGGTATTATTGGGAGAAAGTCCCTTGGATACAGGCTCTGGTGCCTGACTTGCATTGACGACAGTCCCATGTCGAGTGCATGCATATGGATGGATTGGTGCTGCACGATACCAGACAGACGTAACATTAAATGTAGGATCACAACATGGAGACCCAACAGAGAGCATCTGGGAGGACGAGATACTAAAACGTGGTCACAGTCTAGGACCTTTGTATCCCATTTACGGCATGGCATCTCGATGTCTACCGTTTCAAGCAGGTTTTGCTAATAATGCCTCTCTCGTCCATCGTCCATCGTCCGTTGGCCAAGTTGGCAAAGGTCCCGTGGTCAAAACCCTTTCCCATCTTCCATCGTTTACATTGGATCCATGGAATTAAATCTCTCGTCCCTGCAGACGGTGGAGGCTTTCATCTGTGCGACTCACATAAATTGCCCCATAAATGCCCTGGATAGTGCAATCATCCCGCCTACAGTTGGTCCCGTGCCTTGATCAAAGTGTGCTAATCCTGTAAAAAGTTGAAGCTTGACTTGACCTCTAAAACGAATTGTAAAGCCACCTACGCCGCCGTCAGCCCCCCCAGTCATTATCAATTCCATTTACTCTTTTAAACCTTTTGAAGCTCATCCCATCCCATCCATCCCCCTCTTCTCGAGTTCTGACTTTTGTCTCCCTTTCATTGTTCATTTCGGCAGACAATAAATAGAAGATCCATCTCGAAAGAACCCTTGCAATTACCTACAACGGGCAACGAGGCGAGCGACATCCGACAAAAGCAATAAACTTATTTTAGTTTATTGTCTTCGTACCTGCACCTGCACTTACGCCTTCAGGCCTCTCTCCCTCCCTTGGCACCTACGAATACGCTACAGCCATAGCCATAGCGCGCCCAAAGTCTCAGCCCGCTCTGCCCTGCCGTGCATTGTACCTAACTTATCTACAATCTATCTCCGACTCTTTCTGTCTCTCCTCAACTCATTCAGCATCGACCAAATCTTGGAATCATTGTCTCAATCACTCTCATCGGCCACAAAAGCTCAAGTGCATCACGCAGACCCTCAGACCGAGACGGCGTCAAGCGGACAACGGCATTGCCGCGATTAGCAGGTCCCTAAGAGTTAGCGCTGGCCGTTGCGGGTCTTTGTTTACGGAGTCCCCAGTATTGTACCGGGAGCTACGGACTGTTTTACAGGGCAGAAATACCTAGGTAATCCAATATTCAATGTTTCTCCCATCCAAAGGGCAGCGGAACATCGACCAAAGTCAAACTCAAAGTCTCAGTTCCACAACGTCACATCACCTCTGGCTTTGTTTTTTTTTTTCTTCTCTTCCCGACTTTCTCATCCGATACCTCACGCCCGCTACTTAAATAGCTCCCCTGCCTGTCTGTCATCCGTCGTTGCTCCTCCCACTTGCCGGCATAGACTTGCATTCCACGACTTTCGTTACTGACTCAACCTTATTGAGCAGTCCCACACAATCTTTTGCAACTGCAAACGTTCTCCGTATATAGTTTATCAACAAAAACCGTTGGCAACGCCTAACCTCGAACCCTCAACATCTGGGCTCATCTGTCAACATGAGTCTCGCCGAAGCTGCCCCCATCACTCGTGATGACCGTTTTGCCAACCCCGAGTCGGTCGATGACCAGCGGTTAGGTGACTCAACCCCTCGAGCCAGCGATTTCAACAACGAGACAGATGAAAGAGAAGATACAAAGAGGGACGGAAAGAGCAAGATGCGTAGCTTGTTCGGACTCGGCAAGAAGAAGCCCTCATCGCTTACGAAGTCTGACTCCAAACCCGACACAAACGACTCCAAGCCTGAAGCCCAACCCGAATCTCGTTCTGAGTCACAAACTCCTTCCAACGCGAACTCTAACCCTGCCAGCCCACCTCTATCTCGAGATGCTTCCAAGCTGTCCTCGAACCAGCCATCATGGCCTCCTACTGGCGAGCAGAGCTATCCCCTTCCCTCATCTCCAGGCCGCGGCTTCACCGGCTCTCCACGACTTTCTTCGCCAGCCACGTCACAGATCTTTGAGCGCGATGTCCAGGATAGCACTGTGCTCAAGCCCAACTCTCCAGCCATCCCTACACATATTCAGACCGAAAACTATATTCCGCCCGTCCTTGACGATGCGTCCGAGGCCATCACGAACGAAAAGCTTGACCCTGATACAGTCGAGATTGTAACTCACAGCTCGCATCAACCCGCCGCTGTGACAGTTACAGGAGCCAGCAATGTTCTTCCCTCGTACGACCTTGGAGCCAGCGAGTGGGCAGCCGAGCTCGCTTCCTTTGCTGACCGAGAGGCTGTCTCAGCCGACAACGCTTCCAACTACGGTTCCTTGGATTCTTCCGATGTCCGCCGGCTATCATTCATTTCGTTTGCCGACGTTGTACAGGCTGAACACAACCCTCTCTCGGGTGTTGCGAGCTCCCGCGACAGCATCCACCTTGCAGGGCTTACGTCTCTCCCAGCAGCGGTCAACCGTTCGCCTTCGCCCATTCGATCACCCGTGTCGAGCCAAGGACCCGAGACAAGCCCTCCCACAAGCAACCCTGGCAGCATGAAGGGTATCGAGTTGAGTCCAACTCGAAGACCCCTGGGTAGCCCAACAAGCACAAACAACCTCAAGCTCAACCCTTCAGGGGGTGATCTGAATATTGAGACGATGAGCCAGGCTCTACGACGAACCGGCAGCAGTGATCTGAGCCATGTTCGCAGCGGCCCTGCAAGCCCAATTGAGGGAACTCACCTTCGTTAATTGCATTTTCAGCACGACAGGAGTACGCTATTCAAGAAGGAGAAACGATGATATCCACACAGCAAATGCAATATTTCTTTTACAATTTGGTGATTTTAGTTCACTTTTGTTCAATTCGACTACGATGCCCCATGGGGATCGACATTTTTGGGAGGGATTGAGAACGAGGATACTGGGATCTGGCAATGGGAGTTGGAAGAGAGAGTTTTTACCAGGCGTCGAGATTTTGCGCGATACAGGCACCATGCACATATCATGCTTTCCTGGTCTTTTTCATCTTCTTTTCTGAGGCGAGAAAATACAAAGAAACTGCCCTAATTGGTAGTTCCGTATTCAACATATTTTGTTCGTTTCACTGTCGTCTGGGTGATTTCTTGCGGGTAAGGGACGTGGTGAATCATGATGTTGTGTCATAGTCATGGAAAGTTTGAACATCAGACGTTGAGAGAAGGAAGACGGCATATTAGCATGTTATGTGTAACTACTACCGCGTTTGTTGGCGATCAAGGGATTCTTGCTGCACAAGATGAACACGAATATGACCTTTCTTGGCATGAGGAAGTTCTGAAACGGTGACTGCAGCTGTTGTGGACCATGATGAAGAAGTCTGTGGCTCCCTTGGTGAAATCATAGTCTTCAGCATAGTGGGGCTTTCGTCTTATGAGCAGTGCCATAAGTTTCTAGAATATGATATGTAACCTATTGCTGGCCTCAAGAACCAACATGTCAATTCTAGATCCTGATTGACAGTCGTATATCTTGGAAGATTAGAATATTTCCTATTTTGAAATAAATCACTTCGATCGATTGCATGGCACCACATGAGACAAGGATATAATATCATGACGAAGCCCTAAGAAGGCTATGCATGGAAACACATCTAGGCTCGTCAAATAGGCACTCATTAATAGAAGCGGTGTGATTCGGAAACTTGTGTTGCCTGAATTGTTGCACTTTGTGAGCTGATGTTTGGAAAGACTCTTGGGTTAGGTCGAGAGATGGACTGTGCTTGATTACCCGGGGTCAAAGGAGGTCACAAATGGGGACACGTCAGGCAAGTTTTAAAGTTAAGAACCATGATATTCTCGAATGATTGGTCCCCGGCATTCGAAAATGGTTCTCTCACGCTGGAACACGTCGACACAATCAACTCGACCCCTGACTGACGTTGAAAAAGAAACAATTGCCTTGGAGGCAAGATGCGCCTTCCGTGTAAGCGAGGGTTTGTATCAATGGATTAGAAAAGACAGGGCTGTCCGATGACACGTAAGATTCATCTCAGAACCTACGGAGTAGACATTAACAAAAGCAAAGAATATGGAGATGAGAGTTTTTCTAGATGCCACACGTGGGGTTGTCCCACGCCAGCGGGACGGGACAGCGAACCCAGTGCTGTTAGAACCAACAGCCTCATGTTCTATGCATATCTTTCCTACATATGCTCAATATCAGCAGCGGGCGTTGAATCGTAAGCTCAGGGGTTTGAACGGCAACCCAAAATCAAGTTATTCCCGTAATCATAGACATTATCCAGGATAAGATTTTCAGGAGAAAAGAGGAGTAAGTAGGTAACTATCGTGAACGGAGATACACCACGGAGAACGCTTTGACGGTCTTACTTGCTTTTGAGGAGACTTTGGGGGTTCCTTAGCCTTGCCAAGACCTGTTGGTCACAAGAGGAGATGTCTATGTGGGTAAGGCAGGCCTCAAATCTTGGTTTCTCTACGATAATGCCAGGAACATGAATTCCCATCATCTCATTGGAGTTTATCCGTTAGGCTGAAGGTTTTGTCAGCTTGATCTTGCTTTTTGGCTGTCATCACCCCCGGCATGCTTTTGATTGCAGATCTCGTACCCTGAACCACTCAGAGATTGCCTTCAATGGGAAATGCGATGAATTCTCGTGCTAGGAAGCTAGTTCCGCGAGAGTTCTTGGACTAGCGGCGCTCAGGTTTGAGCTTCGTTGATGCTAAATGCGTGGGATATCAGCCCGTCGTTGCGGGCGAAGGCTGATACTTGCCGGGTGACATTCTGACTATTCCCATGTTATGGCCGTATTATGGCTGACGCCTTGTCATGCTAGGAACTCAGATTCCCTGTCCCGCGTGTCTTTGAGGCACTCTTTTCTGTATCTTGACACCGAGAATCATCATCAGCTCGAGTCATTCACTGTTAGCTCTCTCCACGAAAACCTAACGAACGTTGAGATTGGATCGACTATTATTAATCATCTGAAGCCCTGCCCCCAGCTAGCGGGTCTGTAGCCAGGATAAGGGTTACTTGCACAATCGCAAGAAGAACCTTTACTGGAAAAGCTCATCCGAAAAATGTCCTCTTTTGGGGAGGGAGGAAAGCATCCAAAGATCCTGACTCAGCGGGACAGGGTGATTGTCCGGGATTTGATGGAAACACTGGAAACGCTGGACGACTTGGGATGAAACTTGGGAGCAGGGAATTTGATGTGACGCTGTGTGATGCTGTTGGTGTTGGATTGTGGGTTTATCAGATGGACAACCCATAACCAGTCTGACGGGTCCATGGTTCCATTCTGATGTTGGACAGAGTCTCAGTGCATGATACAAAGAAACTTTGAGGACAACAAGGTTTCTGAAATGAGAACCGGATCACTCAGAAGATATCCGGCGGCCTCAATACTAGTAATATCTCAGTTGACTATTGCTTTCCATAGATAGATACATACGTACATCATATGTCCTGATATTGTAATCATACAATCACGGTAAGGGAATTAGACCACTTCCTATTTTAGCATTGTAACTCTCTATCAAAGAGATCCGCTCTCTTCCATCAACCAACTCCACACTTGTCCTCCACTGTTGCGTGCTGCGTTGCGTGCCCGGGACAAGACCAGGTCTTAGAGTGGGATCCGACTTGCAGGGCACATCTGTCAGGGAGACCCTGCTGCTTCCTCCACTGCGTCGGGTCTGAGTCTGAGATTCTGGAAAAAAGGAATGAAAGGAACTTGAAGGGGTCTATGCATTGTGTGGTTGGGACAAGCCACAGACAGACTCGTCAGCAGTTGAGATATCTTCGGAGTTGGGTAGGTAGGTAGTTATCGCCACGGCCCGTCTTGTCTCGGCATCTTTCACAAAGTAAACGATTGGACATGATCCCTCGCCCGAACACTAAAGCCGAAAAGGCTGCATGGCGTTCCATTCTGCGCTGTGATCGGCAGCAAAAACCGTCCCTAGTTATCCCCCGCTTCTCGAAGCCGGATCCAAGACAGAAGAAGCAGGTCAATCGACTTGATTACAAAATGTGCCATATGCAAACCGGAGAGAAAAAAGCAGAACCCTGATGTTATCTCACGATATTATGGTTTAAACGTCCGGCAGTTGCAAAATACGTATTCCTTTCTAATATCACTGAAGCAAGGCAGACCCGGGCTGTTTTCATCCTGTCAAACCCTTTCAAGACCCCTACAGGTCAAGTCAAGTCAAGTCAAGTCAAGTCTGGGACAGACAGCGTCAAGGGTGGTTGGAGAAACAAGGGCCAGTTGCGCTTAAGCCTGAGCTTAAGGACAGGCAAAGTCATTGGTTCTTCTGTGTAGGTGCTTGATTTACAGAAGACACAGAGAAGAGCCGTTCACTAACTTAAAGTGAGTGTGTCGCTGAGTTGAGCTGCGTTGCGTGTGTGGCGACGTTTAACTCGAATTTAGCCTTGTTAATATCTCTCCAATTCCCGCCATTGTCTCGTCTCGTCTCGTCTCGACCTTGACCTTGTCTAACTTGTCTTGCTTCTATAAGCAGCATAATTGAACTCACCGCAATTCGATTCTTGTTCTAAAACAACCGACGAGAGAGAACAGAGTCCATTGTCTGAGCGCACCTACGCTTACCGTCATCTATTTACATCCTATTTTCTACTTATTCCTCTATTGGATTATTCCTACTCTTGGCTTCTTCTTCATTTTTTATCGAGTCGATTAGTGCATACCCAATCCAATTGTAGTGGACTTGTACTGGTACAGCTGCTGTGTAGTACTGTAGGTGTGTTCCCCTCCCAGCTTCCATTGCGATTCTCGCCCAGACTCTTGACTAACAAGCCCTCTCCCCGCAACCAGTCACTGACTGATTTGTGAGAGATCCCTCATCTCAACAATCAGATACAACATCTGACGATAACAAAGATAGTCGCACTATCTTGTTACAATCGACGGTCATATTCAAACGACTAATTAATGAGGTCACCATAATCGAATCGATTACATCGATAATCCCCTCCCTTGACTAGTCTCCAACAAAGAAAGCCCTCGACGCCTCCACCTGTCAATCAATCACCAAAGCACCGACCTATTCACAAAAAAACAACTGCTATTGCTTTCTCTCTCCTCAATGCGGAACGGGCGCTTGTATGTGGACGTGGACACACAATGGCTTAGGCTTGCGACCGCCAAACATGGACGAACAAGACCACTCACGATCTGGCACCTCCAGTGATGCCACATCCTGGAACCAGGCCTCCACCTCCGACCTCAACTTACCCCGGGACCCAAAGATGGAGCGCTCCAGCGCATCCAACCTGCGGTCAGCCTTTCGCCATACACTGATAAATGCCACCTCCACCGTTCGCGCTGTCACACCCGATCCCGTCGAGCCTCCAACTGTCAGTGTGACTGCTGAGTCTCAACAGTCCCAAAGAGGTGCTTCTTCACAGCAGAGTTCGCCCCGGACTATACCTCCGGGCCCTACAAGAAGACAAGGCATGGTTTTCAACGAAGTTTTCAGCGAGTCGTACGAGAGCAGCGAATCTAGCCCTCCGAGACAACATTTACGGCATACGAGCGGCAGCCTCCGGCCAAGGACGCGCACGATGGATACATCTATGCTGGCACAAAGAAGTGTACCACCGCCGACATCAGAACGACACCGGGTTGGCAGTGTGAGCTCATCGGGGTCATTGCATCCTTCAGATGAGCTAAGGCCACAGCTCAGTTCATTAGACTCACTACATCACGCTGTGATAACGGGGCGAGAATCATTAGTACCAACGAAAGACAAAAAGTCAAGAAGACTTATGAAGCGACAATCGTCCAGACCTACCTCACCTCTCATTTCTCCACCACCTACCGTCGACTCACTCCCATTACCTATAGCTACTGATGACGCAAACAAGGTCCTGCTTCTTATGAGAACTCTATGCGGTCGAATGCGTGGCGAGATCGAATATCAAGGCGAAACGGGTGGTCCTTGGCATAGTGGCGTAGCTTATATTGAAGAGGAGAAGGGCTGTCTCATGTTTGACTCGGGGCAAAATGGACCCTTTCATATCCCTCTTGTTTCTGATCTGCGCGGCTGCAGGGTCCTCCCTGTCGATTATCCCGAAGTGACCAAGGAATGTTTGGAGCTGGTGTGCCTGTCACCTCCAGTGGAAATTCTAATATGTCCTTTGGTGACAGAAGAGTTCGATTTGTGGCTGGCAGCTTTACTATGCTGGCAGCAATTACGCCCAACGGGTATTAAGCTTGCCAATGGAAAGCCAGCCAACCAGGTGACGCCGATGAGGCCGGAGCTCAAGAGACATGGTTGGTCACAAGAGAAGAACAAACCTACGAATATTATCAAGGTCGGCAAGGTGATGCTTTGGGACAAGGGCTTAGCTGTTTCACCAAGGGCGATTGTCAAGAGACCGTCAACGAGAGACCTTCGATCACCTACGACATCCTGGAGGAGAGTTTCCTGCATTCTCCAGGACAGCGGCGAGTTCAAGCTCATGACAGAGAATGATGTTACGGTTCTTTCCATTATCGACCTTTCACAGCTCTCCCGATGTGCAGTTCAACAACTTGACCGTACAGTACTGGACGAGGAATACTGCATTGCCATATTTCCCATCTATTCTTCGACATCCACTCACCTCTCTATCTTCCGACCTGTTTACTTGGCACTCGACAGCAGAGTTCATTTTGAAGTTTGGCTGTGTCTACTCCGAGCATTTGCGATACCCGACATATACCGCCTTGACGATCCCAACACATCACAAATTGTGGAACTAGAGGATATTGAATCAGAGTATGAGGGCGAAGTTTTCCGGCTTGAAAAGACTATCAGCGTCAGGGTTACTGAAGCCAAGATTAAGGCTAGGCCGAGCGGTGGTGGAGGAACGGAGCCGACAATTCCAGAACGACCCGGACGACCGGAGCCCGATCCCTTGATTGGAAACTATCTTGCAGAAGTTATTTTAGATGGCGAAGTCAGAGCACGAACAACAACGAAGACAGCCACTAAGAACCCCTTTTGGAGAGAGGAGTGCGAGTTCACTGATCTACCGCCAACCACGCCATTATTATCCATCGTGTTGAAGAGAGTGGAAGGAAACTTGGACAGCTCGAGTAATCTTCTCCAAGCATCTGTTGGACTGCCTCGGACACGTAATCTGCAGGAGTTTGTGGTTGGTGCCGTCGACATTTCTCTCGACCAACTGGACCGCGGAAAGGACAACGAGCAATGGCTTCAGATATTCGACGAGAAGCACCAGTCAGTTGGACAGATGCTGGTCAAAGTAAATCATGATGAGCATGTTGTGCTTTTATCGAAGGAATACCAACCTCTCACGGACTTATTACACCGATTCCCAGCAGGATTGACGAACCAGGTATCAGCGGTTCTACCCGGACAGCTACGTCGATTGGCAGAACTATTCCTCAATATTTTCCAAGTGTCGGGTTCCGCCCGCGAATGGCTCATGGCATTGGTTGAAGATGAGATTGATGGCATTGGAAATCAGACCACCATGAAGAAATATCGGTTCAGCAGCCGGCTGAAGTCCAACGATTCTATTGACGCTGCAACTGATCGTGAACTCATTGTTCGAGATATGAGCAAGTCACTTGCTGGGGAAGCGAACCTACTCTTTCGAGGCAACTCTCTACTTACACAATCGCTCGAATTTCACATGCGCCGCTTGGGTAAAGAGTATCTAGAGGAGATCTTACAGGAGAAGCTGTTTGAGATTAATGAGATCAACCCCGACTGCGAAGTCGACCCCAGCAAGATCCCCCACGAATCGGATCTCGACCAACACTGGACTGTGCTCATCCACTACACCACCGAGGTGTGGAAGTGCATTGCCAACTCAGCCAACCGATTACCGCCAGAGCTAAGACACATCCTCAAGTATATCCGGGCAGTTGCTGAAGATCGCTACGGAGACTTCTTGCGTACTGTCACGTATACCTCTGTCTCTGGTTTCTTGTTTCTCCGCTTCATCTGTCCAGCTATTCTATCGCCCAAGCTTTTCAATCTTCTACGCGACCACCCTCGACCTCATGCCCAACGAACATTCACACTTATCGCAAAAGCACTACAAAAGCTAGCGAACTTGTCCAACTTTGGAAAGCGAGAGGAGTGGATGGAGCCGATGAACCGATTCCTCAATGTGCAGCGACAGTCTGTTCGTGACTACATCGACCAAGTGTGCAGTATTCCAGCGGACCGCAACGCCAATTTTGTTCCTGCCGGCTACAGCACACCAGTCACTATTCTCGGCCGGCTAAGTCCTACTTCCAAGGAGGGTTTCCCCAGCCTTCCATACTTGATTGACGACACGAGAAACTTGGCGAGTCTTGTTAAGCTATGGGTGGACGCTAGGCCGGTTGACAAGAAAGAGGAGGTGGATCAAGAGCTTCTCGCATTCAACGACGTCTGCTTCGCTTTACAACAACGCGCCGACGCCTGTCTCGCCAAGGTGGAAACTGAGCGTGCCAGTGAAACAGCAACCTGCGCCACTACAGAAGACGTCGCCGAGTCCATCGAACAAGCATCACTGATCGAATCGCTCTCCATTTCCTACGGTGGCTCCTCAACAGCATGGAACGACGTCTACGAACCCACGCCTGGAAGCTCAGGCAGCGAAGTCAACGACGACAACACAATACGCAACCGAAGACGAAGCAAGGAGCGCCGCCGTCACCATCATCACCACAAAGAAGGCTGGGAACATCGAAAGCAGCGACATACAAGCACAGGTGGAAGTGCGAGTGCGAGCAACACTGTCAAGTCTAAGAACGGCCGTGTTGGACGTACGATCCTCAGCGGTATCACGCGCATAGTCGGTGGCGGTGAGAGTCCTGAGGGAAAAGATTCCTCGAAGCATTTTAAGTGAAAAAGAAGAGCCACTTATATCCATCTATCTATACTATACATATACACATTTTTTATACCTTTTGATGACTAGATGGGAGACCTAGTTATTCACGATTGAATGAACAATACAACTTCTTTGAAATACTACTTTCATCTTTTCTCATATTCTCCTCATTTATACTTGTTTCTTCCCCTTGTCATTACTATCACGGATCTTGGAAATGGCGTGCCATTTCTTCGCACTCGCATAGCAGACGGTTGGGTTCATGTCGGTTCACTTGTTGTATTCTGTATATCTGGATTTGTTTACTTCTTTGTTTTTATTTATCTTCATTTTCATCGAAAGTTACCTAGGAGAAGACTTTCGGTACGAGGTACCCTTCATGCTCGGCATGACCGATAGACATATAAACTCTGGAGGAAAAGAAGACATATGATCCGTCAATTCCCCCCCAGAAACTCAAAACATAATTAGAATTATCCCCTCTTCACTGAAGCCATATATGATGTATGCGTGGGCGCCTTGTATGACTTACGAAGCATGAATATGGGAACTGGAAGTGGTCACAGTCAGTCAATCACAAAGCTGATGTCCGTGATGCGTCATCCCTTTATAGAGTATTGCAATATTTGCAATTAGATGGTATCTCATTCAGCGCCGACTCCTAAGTAACCCGCTTTTCCCTCGCATGGGTTATGTTACAAAAAGACTGATCATGTCCTCCGCCCTCATTCCGTATGAAACATGGCTATAATTTTCAAATACAACTGGCGTTCTATCCCGCTCATAATGAGTAAAATGACGCTCTCTATTTTGCGCTATCGTTTCTCTGCGGCCGCTTAGGCGAAGAACTTCTTATAGGCAGCCTTCTCCTTGGCGGCGCGAGCAGCAGCCTTGGTTCGGACGGCGTTGAGCTCTCGGGTGATAGCGCTATCGTTGGGAGCAAGGGTGTTAGCCTCGCTCAAGTCACGCAGAGCAGCCTCCTCGTCCTTGAGGTGGATGTTGGCAAGGCCACGACGGTAGAAAGCCTTTGCGCGGTCGGAGTCCTTAACGCCTTGGACGTCAAGGGCAGCAGAAGCGGAGCGAGCAGCGTCGTCCCAGGCCTCCAGTTTAATGTTCAAAAGGGCCGAATTATTGTTGAGGGAGAAGCGCAGAGCCTGGAGCTCGTCCTTGATGGACTGGGGCTGGTCCTCAAGCTCAGGGTCCTCGTTGATGTAGCGCAGACCCTTCTGATACTTATCGAGACCGAGAGAATAGTTGCCCGACTTGAATGCAGTGTTGCCGTACTCCTTGCAGGCCTTGGCGATCTTGACGACGGCGACGGCGTCGAGAGTGTCGGTGCAGTCTTCGGGGAAGTCCTCGTAGGGGTCGCCAAGGGCGTCGGGCTGCTTCACGTCGGCAGCGACGGCGGCGTCACCCTTGAGCTCGCCGCAGTCGGCAATGAGAGCCTCCTTTGCGGGGCGGTCGCCAGACTGGGTGGTAAGGTTCTCGATCTGTCGAACGACGGACTTGCCGTTAAGTACCTCTCCGAAGACGACATGCTTGCCGTCGAGGTGAGGGGTAGGAACGGTGGTTATGAAGAACTGGGAGCCGTTGGTGTCTGGCGGGGTCATTCGTCAGCGTCATGACCCGAATTGAGAGGCATCATAGAACTTACTGGGACCAGCATTGGCCATGGACAAGAGGAAGGGCTTCTCATGCTTCATGGGGAAAGCTTCGTCGTCAAACTTGTTGCCATAGATGGACTCTCCGCCGGTGCCATCACCAGCAGTGAAATCACCACCTTGGATCATGAACTGCTTGATGACGCGATGGAAGATGGAGCCCTTGTAGTGCAGGGGCTTTCCCGACTTGCCGATGCCCTTCTCACCGGTGCAGAGAGCACGGAAGTTCTCAGCGGTCTTAGGGACAAGGTCGGCATAGAGTTCCATGGTGATACGGCCGACGGGCTTGCCGCCGAGCGAGATATCGAAGTAGACGCGGGGTCGCGCAGGGGAGTCGCCTTCGGTAGCCATTGCGATGGTTTGTGAGGATGAATTGGGTGAGGAGAAGGAAAGGAAATTAAATCAAGGCGCTGGAAGAGAGAAGATGTGAGGTTTATTGCTTGAGAGGATTGAAGAGTAAGACGGGATCACAGCGTGGGGGGTTTATTTGGGTGTTGTCAGTTGGAGGAGCAGAAGCAAACAGAAGGGAACAGAAGAGTGGGAGCTACCCTGCCAATTGAGGAAAAGTCGCGATGCAAGTGAGCCCGAAGATCGTGCCGCTTATAAGTGGGTAGTCCAAGTAAGGATATATATATATATATATATATATTGACAGCTGAATAGGTACTTTATTACCGGGAACATCACTATATATCTATACAAAAGGCTACTGTAGGTAGGCTATCATTGATGCAATTGACTCAATCAGATCATGCTTGATGATTCACTCGCAAACAAGGTGTATTTCCGATATCCCTCGGACCAAGCCAAGCATGGATGTGAATATCATAACCAAGAGACAATTGCGTGCGTATGCGGGGTGTCTTTTCTTTTTCTTACACCGGTGATGAGCAAAAGAGATAAGACGGGCAAACTAGATACCATAACTAATCAGCTGATTACAATAAAAAACAACAAATATCATCTCATCAACTGAAACGAGACAGGTTCAGCCGAGAACTTTGAAGCCCAAACAGATACTGGTCTGCAGTGAGGCTCAACCTCGCCCTGCAGTTGAGGGTCAGATACGTGACCTGTCATGCAGCAATTGTAGTTGTGTTTCAATTAAAGAGGACACATAGTAATTTGTGTAACGATAACTGCATGACTATGACCAAATTGTCTCTCTTGCAATCCAATCAACAAAAAGTGAGAAAAGAGAAAACTCTCATTAAGGCGGGGGAGGGGGGATATTTCATGAGAGAGACAGGGGTCAAGATGGCTTAAGCCTCCTTGCAATAACGCCTTCAGGGCATTGTAATCCGAGTCAACGAGTGCCGATATCAAAAGGAGAATGAATCGTGATTGACAATGGTTACACAAATTATCAAAAACACTTACAGGTCTTACTACTGATCAAATCTCACCTTGTATATCCCACTCAACTATTGCCCGCCAACTCATACCCACCAACCAACGCACAACATCCATCTCACCTACTGTAGCGTCTACTACGGATATCCCGATGCAAGAAATCAACGACCAATCCGATTTAATCGCCCGGACCAAACTCCCCCGTTCAACCCTGGCCTATATTGGATCCCCGTTAGAGAGGAGAGACACTTTTCGCTTTGACCACCTCTGAATTGCTTCTTTTTACCACAAACACGGAACTTTCACTTCAATTCACTTCAGCCCTCGGTTGCACAGCACATGATGCAGCCCATCCGCTAATGCATCCAATCAGAAACCGACAATGCATGAAAATGGCTGTGTTGGCTGTTGTTTGCTGTAAGATAATTGCACTTTCGGATACAGTCCCGTCGACAATTGACCCTATCAGGTTGTATGCTGTAACACACACATCAGAATGTGCCAGGCAAGCTGAACTCTTCAAAATCATATCATGTTGATTATAGACGCCAGGGCTGATTCCAAAACATGTCTCTATTACCGAACCTGAAGCAGATAGATCCGCCAATGTAATGTAATCCCTGCGCTTCTCTTTTGTCTACCCGTCCGTCTATCTTCAAATAGCCTATCTCCCTATACTTCACATTTCTATAGCAGCCACTCACCGTCTCTATTCCGTCTTGGCGCCGTTCTTCAATTCCAGAGTAACCTATGATGTATCCCGTGATTAGCACAGACCCCCCAATGCAGACAAGAAGGCTTTTCACCACTTACCGGCCCGTCGTTGACGAGAGCAACCTCCATCATAGCCTGGAACTGTCCATCCTTGACTCTCTCCTCCATGTAACCCGCCCTGACCTTCTGCACAAAGTAATGGTATAGCCGACGTGCCTCCTCCGGGTTGGCAGCACCGTGAAAGTCAGGCTTGGCTCCCTTCTTTGTGCTAGCCAGCAGCGTAAACTGCGACACTGTATCTGGTCTCAGCCACTGCTGCTACCTTCACACGACCGGCCGGGGAGAAGGGAAAACTCACCGCAGAGAACCTCGCCGCCAATGTCGCTGACGCTCTTCTTCCACTTGAGAAAGCCTGTCAGATTTGAAACCACAAAATGAAATTATCGGCCCAGCCGCTTTGTCTCCTTACCTTGCCGCCCTCTTCGTCATCCCACAGCTTCATCCTCAGAACCTTGGCCGCCATCAGATCAGCCTCTTTCTCCGTGTCCCCGGGGGCTACGGCTGCAAAGGCCAGCACGCCCTTGCCGATGGAAGAGATCATCTCCTTGTCGACTGTGACGGACGCCGACAGGACACGCTGCAATATGACTGTTTGAGTTGTTGGTGAGCTTATGTTTCATTTGTCTTTGTATCGGTGATTACTCTGTACTGCACGTACCCTTCATATTTGCGATGTGTATTTTTTTGTGACTGGAGATGCAAGTTGAGTGAGATATCAGACTGTTTTGACTGGCTTGAGTCAAGCTCTTTGCATCTAGACGTTACTCCGTAGCCGGATCGGCATCGGTCCCGATTTACCGTGTGTCACAGCAGACAAAGACAATCAAGATTAGAATTTTGATGATACTATGTAGTAAAACACAAAAACTATCAAACGAATAGGCTTATATGGATTGAAAGCCACCAAGTTTAGAATTTTCCCTAGAGTTTTCAATATTTATGATATGACACTGACGTCAGTTGTGATTGAGTTCCAAACTGGACGCTCTAGGTATGGCCCATGGCCTAAACTACTATATGCACTGAGGCAGGGCACTTAATTGCCAGCAAGGTGCCTAGACGCTTAGCGAAAAAAAAAAACCGAAAAAAAAAACCACGTCATTGAGTGCATCCCGCAATATTGCAATACCCTGAAATTCGCACCACTATTTGGCTTGCAATTTAAGATGACACAGAAATACCATTTTTGTTACAGATTGACTAATCGTCTCCAACTATTACAGCCTTGTCAAGCCTGCAGATGCATGTTCAACCTTCAATTTCCACTGCAACACTTTTCAGCAGCTAACCGCGCCTCGCCCCAGTAAACCGCGGCCCCTCAGCCAATCACGACACCGCGGTTCTTTGGCCTCATTGGATGGTTGCACCTCCCACCTTGAACTAACCTTAACCACCAAATCAGTGCTGGCCAGCCTTACTTCTAGCAACCACATCTCATCTACCATCGGCTCCCGGCATTGACGCTCAGGACGACGGACACTGTATTATCACCCTATTATAATTAACGACGCCTATCGGATCGTTCCCGCGACGCGCCGTTATATCATAATAACCCTTCCCTGCGCTGCCACATCTTCCCGATCGGTGCTGGCAGAGACGCACAACAACGGAATCGACAACAACAGTCGAACGAGAAGATCTATACGAACGAATAGAACCTGCGCCCGAGTGGCTGCATTTTTCTACTCATAATGGCGGCGAGGAAACTGGCCCAAGAGGTCGACAAGTGCTTCAAAAAGGTCTCCGAGGGCGTGGCCGAATTCGAAGCTATTTACGAAAAGATCGAACAATCGAGTAATCCTGCCCAGAAGGACAAGCTAGAAGATAACCTGAAACGCGAGATCAAGAAGCTCCAGCGACTGAGGGATCAAATCAAAACATGGGCCGCCAGCAACGACATCAAGGACAAGGCTCCTTTGCTGGAGAATCGCAAGCTGATCGAGACGGTTGGTTCCCGCCACTAACAACGGAAAGCCATCCAGTATTTTATTGACGGTTATATCGGTTTTAGCAAATGGAAAAGTTTAAGGCGGTGGAGAAGGCTATGAAGACGAAAGCATACTCCAAGGAAGGTCTATCAGCTGCCGCCAAGCTCGATCCCAAGGAGCAGGCAAAGGTTGAGGCCAGCGAATTCTTAAGCAGTATGGTCGACGAGCTGGAGCAGCAGATTGAGACACTCGAGGCAGAGGGCGAATCGATACAAGCGACCATGAAGAAGGGCAAGAACAACACCGCCAAGGCCGAACGCATCGCCGAAATCGAACGCATTATCGAACGACATAAGTGGCACCAGGGGAAGCTGGAACTTATCAGGAGATCCTTGGAGAATGGCGGAGTTGAGCCCGAGCAAGTGACCGACCTGGAAGAGAGCATTCGATATTATGTGTCGGATGGCATGAACGAAGACTTTATGGAAGATGAGGAGATGTATGAGGAGCTCGACCTTGAGGACGAGGAAGGTACCTACGGCATGGGTGCGGATAACGAGAAGAACTCTTCCCTGGATGCGCAATCTGTGCAAGAGGACCTTACGACCGACAATGACTTGCCAAAGACACTGACGAGAAAGACGCAGAAGGAGGCTGACCCAGTACGGAGGACATCTTCCCAGACAAAGTCACCTTTACCTGCACTCGCGACACTCCATGCTCCGTTACCAACCATTAGCAATAGCAATTCGGGTACGCCGGCTATGAAGCCAGCATCAGTACCTACAAGGCCCGCAGGAGAAGGACTCAAGTACGCATCAGCAGCCGCTGCCGCCGCCGCAAGCGATAAGAACAACGTTGGTATCGCTCCGTTACCTCCGCCGCCTGGTGCCGCATCATCAAGCATATCTCCATTGCCGCAAGCCCGAAGCAGCGCGACCAACTCTCCTGCGACATCCTCTGCCCAGCCCGCTTCTCAACAACCAGAGTCCAAGCAGCCCACGCCAGCTCCTGCTCCCTCCGAACCAGAACCTGTACCTGCGCCAGCCCCTGTGCCTGTCACCACGAAACAGTCCAAGCGATCAAAGGCTGCTGGAAAACAAGCGGCAGTCCCCGAGGCCGCTCAATCTTTAAAGAGTATGTGTGTAAGGCAACTTTGTATGACTTGAATAACTGACTTTGATGTAGCTCCACGAACAAATGGTACAGCCAACGGTGTCAAGCAGACCGAGGAGGAGGAAGAATGCATCTACCACTTGCCAGCGTCGTTACAAGATCTTGTTGATACATATGAGACGTCGAGAAAGCGGCCATATCCTCCATCTGCGCCATCAGCTCTGCGCATGATGACTGCCAGCCAGGCCAGCTGTCCCGATATTGTGGATGCCGATGTTCCACGATCATACCGACCCGACCAGCCGGTACCCCCAACAGGGTCAGGTTTTCCCCGCGAGCCACTCGCTATCTTCGATGACCCGCGGTTGTACTCCCGTATGGACCCTGACACTCTGTTCTACGTATTCTACTATAAGCAGGGTACTGCCCAACAGTACATGGCAGCCAAGGCTCTGAAAGATCAAAGTTGGCGATTCCATAAGCAGTATCAGACTTGGTTTCAAAGACATGAGGAGCCTAAGAACATCACTGAAGATTTTGAGCAAGGCACATATCGATTTTTCGACTATGAGAGCACATGGTAAGTGGACTCGAGAAATGCCAAAGTGAGGCGTGCTGACATGAATGTGCAGGATGAATCGACGCAAGGCTGACTTCAAGTTTGTCTACAAGTTCCTTGAAGATGAGGTCTAATCAACGGTGCTTCTTCACTGGGCTTTCAAGTCCATTGGCCGTGTATGAGAAATATGGGACGGAGCTATGGGTTTAGGTTGGACGCACCTTGGTTTTGTAAACTCCTGGAGAGAACCTATCAAGAGCACAGAGGGAGTAAGAAAGGACTAAGCGGCAACCTCATCTTGCTTCCATCATTTGCTTTTGATGTGCTTTCTGGAACAGGTAAATATGCAACATGCTACACGGGGCGTTATCAACCTCATTGTTTGAGATATGAATACGAACCTTTCGAGTGCAGGGCACTGTCGCCCTGGACGACTATTCTGTTGAAGTATATGGTCAAAATGTGTGTGGCTCGTTTGCCTCATTAAATCCATGGTCAATGTCTTTCCAAAAGGAACTGGTTCCTTAGGTGGTCTAGACCTTCCACAGCTCGACAGCCTCTCTTTCAGCCAGGGCAGCCTCAGATTTGGTAGGCGTTTGAGACAAGGCTCTCTTGGTGGCGTACAATGATGTGAGGTGTTCCATTTCTCCGTAACTGACTGTAGCGTGCCTGCATCGACGTGGCACGTCCTGAATCATAGCCAAGGTGAAGCGTTCAGACTAGTGGAATTTCAGGTGAAATTGGGTGAAGAATCCAATATCTGAGGGCTGCCGCATTGCTGCCCAAAGGCCGAGAAAAGAGTTAAGGGTTTTGGATTTCTCGACTACTTGAATGTAGACAGACCCGATTTCCATGGGAAGACGGCGAGACACTCTTCGGTTTCATCAAGTTTTCTCTCTTGTTGTCTCAACGATTTATACACAACCGGCGTGGGCTGGTCGCGTTACCGCTATCGAGGCGATGCTACACCTGTAGCACATTTCAAGTCATCGCAGATAACGTGGCTTTCGGATATAGGAAAACAGTCGAGTGGACAAAGCACAAGATGAGGACCCTTGCCGCCCCAGGCGACACAGTTGCAGTTTCGTTTGTCCTCTTAGCAATTCCCTTGGATTGTTGAACCCGAGCTGACATGTGTATGACTTGATCATTGATGACACAGTAGTTTTCATTGCTCTTCATCAACGATAAGGTCGCCAAAATTGCGTCGTCAGTTGGATTCAAGGCTGGCGAAAGGGGTGCTTCGATTGCCTTGTCGCCTGTGACGCGGGCGCCTTTTTCTGTGTCATCGTCATTATGCCTATCAGAGTCTGCCGAGGCGACTTTCAGCAGCGTCCGTCTTCCAGCGTTCTTGTCAGTCGGTGAAGGATACCCTCCTTCAAATGACAAGCTTGCGGCACAGCTCTCCGCTTGCTGCCGTATCGTCGAAGGCACAAAGTTAAGGGTGGCCATTTGGGTAACAAGATCGTCGCCCCCAACTACATCGGCGTTCGCCGTGCAAGTCGACTAGGATTTGAAACGAAACCAATGCACGATACAACAGGAAGGTTTCTAGAATGCTTCCATGCTTGTCAACTTCTCAAGGATTCGGATACGAGAACCCTGGCAAGCAAGTGTCAATTCCGTGGTTCGGGTGGCATTGGTTGGCTTCCCGGCGAGCTTGTCACGGATGGGGAAAGGGTCCTAGGGTGTGTGATGAGTCTGATAACCTTGTCGAAAACGATCATAATCTCATAGCGGGCGAAACATTTTCAACTGCTTCTCTTGCACTTGACACTTGCTACTCCAGTCAGCCTCACTAACACTCCTCGAACTTTCCCCTGAGAGCTCAACTATACCATTCGGTGTGTTGACTTACCAGGCACAACACATTGGCAAGTTGGACACCTATCTCGGGGATTTCCCCAGCGTTGTCTTGCAGATGTCGGGTAGGGATCCGGTAGGACTACAGGCGAGACAAGGCCTTTTAGGGCGTCCAGGGTGGTTCTCATTCAGGCGCTTACTATTTTTGCTGATCATTTTAGGTGTTCTAAAGAACCACCTCGTCAAATATTGAGACATGTCAGATTGACCATGAATACGCCAGGCTCTGATAGACGCAGCGAGTTACACAAGCCAGACCACCAACCTTGTAAAGCAGATAAGTGGCCGATTTGTGGGGATCAGAAAGTTGTGTGGGAGATGCTAGAATGACGATGCTGGGTTTATTTTTGTCTGTGCTGGAGACCTCGAAGGTCATTGCTGTTGGCTATTTGTCCCATGCTGTCAATTGAGCGCTGGTACTGGCTCACAGGTGCCATGACCAAAGATCAGAATTCCTTTGCTGGTCCGAGCCTAGGCAGCAAAATATCGTTGTTGATTGAGTTAATTGATCGACAACGATGGTAAAGGGCTCGCTGCGTTATTGGTGCATCTGTTGGACTTCTCCGTAGCGTTGAGGCTCGTGCTCGTGCTTGTGTTCGTGCTCGTGAGCATCGAGAAGTTGTTTGATGCTTTGCACCGCCGAGATCGACAAGCTATCATCCATAACCAGCGGTTGTCTTGGTGCTAATGCGAAGCATTGGATTTAGGCCACCGCATAAAAGTGCATTTTGATGATGTGATGGATAAAGAAGGCAAAGTCAAGATGGCAGATGGCAGCTTGACCAATACGACGCCGACGTTTAGAAGGAGCAACCCTGGGCTGGGTTTTCCACTACCGTAGCAGGGGCCATCGACAAGGCAGGAGCAGGAGGGGTAAGGAGTGCGAGCGAGCGATGGATGTGACAGCTGGAGGCAGGTACTGCCCTGGAATGGGAATTCTACCTCCACTCTTTACTAGGTAGACCATACAGTGCCTTCCCTCCATGTGTAAGGTGGTACCTGCCTGATGGAAGCCCATTGCATATTGCATTCTGCCTCGTTAACAGTCCTGAAGTCCTTTGTTCCATCTCATTTTCAACCCAATATCGTTGACCGATTGCCGATGAAACAGTATGGACGAATTCCTTGTCATGTCGATCGAATACCTCAATCCTCCCGTTACCGAGCACCAAATTTGTCCTGTTCCGCTGCTGTCGACGACCCTTCAAGTGAGCTTCCAGCAGCACATGCACGCAAAAGCGCATTGGCCAAGCCAACTTTCCCTCTGGTATTGACCGAAATCTGCTGAGCTGGCCTAGCACAGCCCCTCTTAGTCCAGCCTTTGTGCGGTTTCTCGGTTATCTCTCGTCAAGGACAGCTCGTTGTTAGGGATGCGCATCATGTCAAATCATTCCCGCATCCACTGCCGCCAGCCCGTGCCAGAATCATTTGCTCCATGATCTTCAGCCCCAGCGCATCGCCACGCCCTGTTGGAACTTGCCCACCCAGCAAGTATGATCATGACCACTGTAGCGAGCTACCAATACCGCACCTTTAGCTGTCAATTGCTAGGCGCAACCATTTAGACTCATCGTTGTCTCTCTTACCGAAACAGGCACTCGGCCAGTTTCCTAGTTCCACACAAACAGTCAAGGCTGGCTTCCTGGTTAGTTTCCAATCTGAAGCTTGCAGTTGAAAGCTTCGTTCCACGGCTTATGGATACACATCCTGAACCGACCAAATGCACACATTACACATCTCCCATTGGATTTGTCCCGGGCTTGTACCTCCATGCTGTTGCGACAATCACAGATCCCGGTTGAGCCGGTATTCTATAGGGCAACCACCAACTTGTAGCTTTTTATGCAAGCCAACTCCTGCTGTTCCTGGGGACCTCGAGCTGACCTCAGAGTGAGCTATCTTAGCTACCTATATTTGCTACAGTTGCATCGCCATCTATCTCCCCTTTCCCCCTTAGGACACCGGCCAGACCACACCACTCTTGATAGGGTGCCTCCAGCCTTGACTCGCTTCTCCATGCTTGTTGTTGTTGTCTCCATCAAGCTTGACTTTACCCTAGTCTCCCACCCAAACAACAAGTGTCGATTCGCACATCACGAGCCAGCTTGCGCCAGATGCTGCTTCGCCTTAGACCCATGCCTGTCCTTTGTACTGCCACCCTTGCCTTTCTCCAGTCTTCGGCCTTAGAACTGGTTATCTCTTGGCTGTATTCTATCAAGCTACCTAACTATGTTTCTATCTGATCAAAGGTTGGCCCGGGTGGAATCCGCTGTGTTCCCCGACAGCTACCCTAGCCATGTCATTGACCCTGGAGCATTAGAGCTCTAAGTACAAGCTGGTACTCTCTTCCAATTCCGACCGCGGCTGTTTCTGGAAATCGGCGTCTCTTACAGTTTCAAGTCTATACTGCCTTTTACCTTTGTGTATTACACGGATGACTCCTACCTTCGCCTCACTAATCAATGTGCGATTTGAGCCTCACCTTGACCAATATCATCCTGGACTGCACTAGTTGTCTGCCCCCCTTCACTCCTTTACTCTCCCAAGCATATAACCACCTCTCTGATCCCTTCCATTGCCTCGATTGTTAGACCATTATCATAATATCAAGTCTCATGCACCAAACTTCTTCCCTTCCCTTCCAGGACCGCCATCAAGATATTACTTTGGTTGCGGCCTATACTTGTTCTATCTTTACGTCATCTACTTCCCTTCGTAAACTTATTCACAAGCCCTTGGCTCGTCCTCTTAAGCACCCGTGCTTGCCGCCTTCTCGTTGATTGACTTGTACTATAGTCAGCTTCTTTGCTCAGGTTTCCCCTACCAACAAGACAAGTTTCATCAGACACAATGGGATCCAACTACTGGAACAACAACAGCTGGCATAATGCCTCGTCACCGCAGGACCAGGCCTCGTCGCCATCCAGATATTCCTTCGACTATTATCAGTCACAGCCTTTGGTCAGATATGGTAGTTCTGGCAGTAACTCTCAGGCTTCCACCAGGGGCCCCGAGTCACCTACAGACGGCAGCTACTACACTCTGCATGGCTCACCAACTATGGACGATGGTATTTACCAGCAAAGCTCTAGCTATCAACAACATTACACCTCTGGTCAAACAAGGACTGGAGAATCTTCTGTGCCACGGGGCGAATCGTAAGTCTAATTCCTATTATGCAATAGTGCATTGCTAACTCTTGTGTTTCTCAAGTGGAAATGACTGGCCAGTCTCTTGCCTTCACCCTGGTTGTACTGCTCGCCCTTTCAAGCGTACAGCCGACCTCATTCGTCACTACAAGAACACGCATGCTCCTGAATCGAGCAAGGATGTTTATCTCTGTGACTATCCTCGATGCACTCGCTTCCGTGAGCCGTTCCACCGTCGCGATCACTTCCGAGACCATCTCCGCGAGTACCACTGTGAAGATATCATGAAGCGCGGAGCCACTGTTAACGAAGAGTGGCTCGAAGGTCGCTATACTCCTTCAACTTGGTGGCGCTGTCCCCGATGCCTTGTCAGAGTCAACATCTCAAAGTATGGCTACGAATGCCCCAGGTGTAAGACATCGTGCGAGTCTAAGCGCAAGGAGAAGCGCCGCAGTCGATCTTGAGGTGTGCGGACAGAGGTACAGCCTTGCCCACACAATCAGCCAACCACAAGACACCAAGTATCGCATTGGATGGCTTGAAACTACAGTTCTGTTTCACTCTGGGCTTTCTTCTATCGGCAAGCTTACCCAGACAAATCAGTGACATAGTACTGATCACCAGTTGTGCATTATTGCTTTGGCCAGCTCACCGACACTCAACACCATCTCGCCATCAGCCCAGCTGAGCAGCCAGTAGCTCTTGTATACATATTGATACGCCAAGGACAGCAAAACAACCTAGGCAAGGCATCTTTTTCTTTTGATGTATGGACACGCATCGAGGGAAGCATTTTCTGCAACCTCGTCTTCGATGCCAGGCTTTCTCAGCCTTGGCCTTTTCCCTCCTTCATTCCTGCCATCCACACTCACACTCTCTAAGACGTCCTCAAAATCAGCAAAAACGCCTATGCGTTGCAGATCTTATCCCCACTGGGGGGTTGCATCACGCTGAGGCTGACTTGAGAGAATTGTTCTAGAAGCGGGGCGGTTTGCGGGGATTATTTCAGCGTGGCTGTGTGAGTCATGCACGATGCTTCTGTCATGCTTCCATTCCTTCTTTCGAGTTTCCTTTCTTGGCTAAGACTTCTGGGGTCTTACTGGGGTCCAAGACTCTACTGAAGGCACCGAGATAAGACGTCTTGGTTATTGGAGGGACGATCACGCAGTGACGTTTATGATGATATATGAGGTCAATCCTAGTTCTTAGAGGTTGGTGTTCTTTACATAGACGGTGGGAGTTTTGTTCGCTCTACAGTTTTGTGTTTTCTGGCGCATTTACGGATAGAGGATTTCTTTTACTGTATACACCCTTGTTGTAGTGTACATGTACATATGATCCCTAGATAGCTACAGCGTCTTACCTCGGAAATGTTAGAATCTTTGTTATGTCTTTACCCTTCAATGTGACACACATCTACTGTGGTATTTTCCCCTGGCTTAAGCATGTGTGACGAGGCAAGAGACGAGTTGCAATCAAGAGGCTGATCGCTCCTAAACGACCCCTGTCTAAGGTACTTAAGACGTTGCACCGTGTTCCCCGCCATACCTCAAATGTAGTGGATACCTTCCACAGCATCCGGGTGTCTTCCCCAGGTAACATTGCGCGATAAGGCGCACTACATTTCCAGCTCGTGACCACATACGTAGTTTGCGGCTTTTCTAGCATGGACGTCCTCTGACTCACTTATGTTTTGATGCGCTAGAACAAAAGGAAAGGGACAACTTGCCTGAAGTCTTAAAAGTTGCAATTGCTTTCACTTGGTCCAATGAACCGGGGTTGATCCATGTGAACTTAAAGCGCAGTAAGAACTATCATGAACAAAAGAGCGAGCCTTCTCGATTTGGTTTGTTTACCTACATCTTTCGAAAATTATAGGCTTGTGATTTTGGAGAAAGTGGCTGATATGATAGTTCCAGCTAACTTCCCGTTAACCATCTTATCTCCGAATCCCTAACGCTAGTCCTCCTCAATTGGATCGTCATTGTAGTTTGGCATGGTGCGGAAATCAGGCCGCCCTGTATCCCTGCGCCTTCTAGATCGTTGCCGTCTTCCCTTGCTCCGTGGCGCATCCAAGTAAACCGGCGATTTGGTGGAGGGGACGTCACTAGCTAATCTACCAACAAAGAGCTGCGGTTGATGGAATTTGAACTCGGCCTGTAACGGTTGAGGCGAGGCCGGTTGAGCAATGATAGAGTCGGCCGCGTCCGCGATATCTGCCCTTGCGGCGGCTTCCGATGACGGGACTTCCAATTCTGCGCCTGGTAGATCTTGGATTTGGTCATCTGCCAAAATAAAGTTGCGTTCTAAAGTTGAGGGTGCTTCTCCTCGGGATGCTGAAGGGGGTTCTGCGATATCGCTTGGCGGTGCTGTCGAACCTGAAGACAAGGATGATTCTATAAACATCCGAGGAACATTTGGCTTCTTCCAACCCAGTGCGCATTTCGTTTGTTCATGTGCCTCCTCTCGGGCCTTACGGCTGGTCTCAGCGCTATCGTTGTCAAGAACGAACTTCTTCCAAATTTCGTCTTCGTCGTCAGCATTTGGTGTTATTTCTTGTTGCGTTTGGTTCTCAATATTTGGCTCCTGCTGTTCCTCGCTAGCAGTCAAGAGGTCTAGTAGGTCTTGAACATTGGGAATCACAGGCATGAAAGAGCCCATTGGGATAACCAAGTCGCTTCCAGTTTTGAGAGAGGTCTCACTTCTTTCGTAGCTTGAGCTTTTGGGTAGAGCGCAAGAACTTGTTGCTGGCGGGATACTAGAAAATGGATCTCTTGTTTGTAGCTCAGGTAGTTCTTGTTCGTCATCTAATGGCTCGTGTTGGCTCTCAGATGCAGGTATGCTAGATGGATACGTTTCTGAAGACCTGGGTTGTGGCTCTTCGTTCGCATGCGGCGAGTTCTGTCCTTGATTTTCGGTGCATATCAGACTTTCTATATGCGACTTGTCATTGGAGGTGTTCAAATAGTTGCTTAGACCAGGGCTGATGGGCCTTGAAGGCCCCTTATTTCGACTTGGCTGGGCGTGCTGCTGTTGTCTCGATTTAGTTCTTGATTCCAACCACATGTTCCATCGAACATCTTCAGCTGTGATCTGATCAGAAGGTCTTGGGGTACCGAAAACAGCTACGGCGCTTGCACCTTCATCTAAGTCGGAAAACTGAGTTTCGATCACCTGGTGCCGTCGCCGTGTTGGCTGAGGTTGATGAATGATAGGCGTATGAGTTTGTACAACGTATCTCGGCTCATCGGCTTCTCTTGCTAACCATTCCTCTTGCCCTGGGGAACGTGTTGCAGAGTAAAGGCTCAGGAGTGGATTGCTCCGCTCGTCATGGGGTTGAGATCTATGAGAGCCGTGAGCTCTTGGTAGCCTCTCTTGATGACGAAGAGTTGGAGATTGTTGGTAGGGAGATACAGGCGCCTGACTCGTAGCATTATTGGAGTTTGTAATCTCAAGACAGGGTAGAAGATCCTGTCGTGTAGCAAAGCTTCGTACTGAGTTGCTATCCCTGCTCCACCGCAGATTCTGACTCCCGATATTGATCTCTATGTCGTTCTCAGAAAGACGACCTAGCGTTCTCTTGTTGGGTTGATCCTTCGGATAAGGACTGTACTTCCATCGGTGGTCTCTCCCGGAGGTTAATTTCGAAAGCAACTTAGTGGATCGATCCCTCTGTCGGGAGAAGTCAACTGTTACAGGCTTTTGAGTAACGACGCCGGTCCAGTCAGCCTTTTCTAGTAGCCTGCGTCTTTTCGTTGCTATGTCCAACTCTTGCTTGTCTTTATCTGGGGATGTTGTCGAAGAGTTCTCGGCGTCTAGCCCCTGATTTCCGATATACGATTCTCTTTCTCTTCCATGTCTTCTCCGGTGTGAATTCTCTGTCTCGGATTGTCTATGTATAAGCTTTCCTTTTGGCGTTCTTTGCTTCCGCCGAGGGGTCGAGGAGTTCGACTGGCGACCTTGAGATGATGCTGGCTGTGGAATATAATCAGGTACGAAGGATGAAATATCAAGGCCTTTGCTTGTAGCTGGAGCATTCTTTCTCGCTCTGGCTTTAGCAAAGTATTGCTTTTGGCGGGCAGCGTCTTTATCCCAGCTTTTTCGACGAGAATGGCGGGCGAGAGCGCCTTCAGTCCAGTTCATCGTGGAATATCAGATCAATCATTCAGTGTAAGATAAAGCTTGATGGTTACTGAAGATCGCTTGTCTTTGATGGATGTTTTTATGGTGCTTGAGGGGCACGTGAACAGTTGATGCAATATGACAGTTATCATCAGTATCGCAGCTACCCTCTGCTCGCATTGGAAGCTCGCTTGCCCAATTTGGATTACACAGGTAAGCGCCCAAGATTTGATGGTATCTTATGGCTGACAGGAAACCATAGCCCCAATCTATCGAAGACATCTTCAAGAAGGCTGATCTTTCGGTCGATCACAACTCGAGATAGGCCAGTGCAACATTGTTGGACTCATCGAGCAAATACAATGGATTGTCATGCCGGATCCAACGAGCGGTGCCCTAGTGATCGTAGGAAAAGGGCTCAATAAAATATGATTATATATAATTTTATCTCCGGAACCTCTTCAAAGGTATGATATTGCATATTGCATATACTCGTGATCTCATGTTAGGAAATGTGTTTTGCTCACTTACACGATCATCTACACAGTGCTAGTTGGAGGCAAATGACATGTGCACGGTACATGTACAGGCCAGCTAAGCTTCAACGTGATGACGGAGCTCCCTTCAGTTGAGTCCCTGAACGTGGAGCTACATTTCCATTAGCATCTAGCGCCAAGACGACACATTTCAACAAGAACGACAACGCACCCCATACAGAATTGAATTTATATACACTTACGCCAAATAACACCTCATCATGGCCGACGCAGAAGAGAAGGCCCGCAAGGAGAAGATTGCTGCGGCCAAGAAGCGTGTTCGATTACCCCTCCCTTCTTATCCTGGTTACTTTCGCTAACATTGCGATCTCAGGTTGAGCAATTGAAGAAGAACAAGAATAAGAAGGTTACTCCAGCAGCAAAACAGACAAAGCCAGAACCAGCCGAAACCGCCGCGCCCGAACCTGTCGCCGAACAGGCTGAGGCTGCCCCAGCGAGCGAAGAGAAAGCCGTCGAAGAACCCAAGAAGAAAGCTCAAGAGAAGCCACCTGCTAAAGAGCCCGCGAAGCCACTTAAAGTAGAAACCCAGGAGAGCAGCGACGAAGACGACGATAGCGATGAAGACAGCAGCAGTGATGAAGAGACCTCGGCTTCAGCTACTCCCTCCCTGGCCCAACAGTCGAAACTGAGATCTACATCATTCCGCGCCGGCTCCATTACCTCAGGAGGTGCTGCGCCTGCCAGCCCTTTTAGTCCCGATGGCGAAACTGCACCAGATATCTACAGAAAGCACATGGCTAGAATCGAAGAATTAGAGAAGGAGAACAAACGCTTATCCAAAGAGGCGGCGGACTCAGAAAAGCGATGGCAGAAGGCCGAAAACGAATTGGCCGACATACGAGAGGCTGATGGTGAAGATAAAGCAGGCGGACACGAAGATGGGCTTTGGGATAGTTTGGTAGGTGACAACACATGCAGCCACAACCGCGCTCGATCCGCTAATTCTTTCACAGAAGAGCCAAGTCGCCTCGCTCCAACGTCAGAATACTCAGCTCCAACAACAGGTATCGCGAGGACCTGGTCATGGTCACCGTCCTTCCATGTCTGTGGCCTCACCTCCAGCGGATCTTAAGGCTGAGCTCGAGGCCAAGACAGCAACCATTGAGTCTATGGAAATTGAAATTTCAAAACTGAGAGCACAGGCAGAGCGACACGCCAGTGGATCATCGTCCGAAAAGGAACAAGTTACTGCTCTGGAGGACAAACTAGCCCGTGCTGAGGCTGCAGCGGGTAAGGCTCAGCGCGAACTACAGGACCTCAAACATAATCTCGAGAGGACAGCTGAGAAGGCAGTCCGCGAAGGTAGCGAACGAACAAGTGCTGAGACCAAGATCAAGACTCTCGAGCATGAGCTCCAGGAGGTCAAGAGCGCTCGCGATGAGCTAGAGAAGAAGGTTGAGGCATTGGATAAGAAGGCGACAACCCTGACTACATTACATAAGGAGCAAGATTCTCGCTTACAGGCGATCAAGAAGGAGAAGGAGAAGGCAGAACACGATGTCATAGAGTTGAGGGCACAGGTCGAGAAGCTTGAGAACGAAAACGCAAAGCTCCGAAGCAGGAAGTCCATGGAGGGTGGCGGTGGATTAGACGATGAAGGTGTTGATGAACTTGAGGATGAGGAACGTCAGAAACTCGAGAGAAAGATCCGAGCGCTGGAAAGCGAAGTACATGAACTTCGAAGTGGAGCATGGATTGAGAAACGTCGCGAACTGGAGGCAACTAGTCCAGGCTTCCATGATGTCGACCTCTCTCCTGGACAAGCAATGTCTCCAACTCAGCGAAGGAAATCCGGACCTGGAGGAGGAATTGGGGATTTCTTTACCAGTGGTCTCAATGCTCTTGCTGGTGGCAATGACGATGATTTCCTTGAGGACGATGATATGGACTTTGACGAGGATGCATTCCGCAAGGCGCAAGAGGAGGAATCAAAGAGACGGATCGAGCGGATCAAGGAGATTAAGAGATCACTCAAGCATTGGGAAGGTTGGAGGTTGGATATTGTTGAGAACAGGAGGGGAGGAAACGAAGGAGTTGGTGAGATCTTTGACGTTTGAGCTGATGCTGGATGTTTGCAGTGTTGCTGGGTGGCCGAAGCTCAAGTAAGGAATGTATATTAGAATAGAAAGAGATTCCGGGACGGTAAACGGAAAGGGCATTGATGATTGTTTTCAGCCACTGTGGCATATCTGTTTCCGGTTTTGTTTCCGAGACTTCATAAAATGATTGATGATCTCCTACCCTGGGGCTGATTGGCACAATAGGATGGAAAGGCGGTTCAGCTCTGCTACGATGGCAATTGGTTTTCAATAGGATGAGGTATTTAAATGCCTTTTCATTCCCTATTTGTCGGAGGGCCCGTGAACTCTGATGATTCCCGCGGGACCCCAAGTACGTATTCGATTCGAATAACGGAACGTATACCAAACACACAACTGGTATGAAGCATGTTGGAAATGTGCTTACCCGGAGGCGATAATTAATAAGGAACCATATTCGGAAGCTCGCAATCACTACATATCCCGACTATAAAACCCGGCATCCAGTATCGGTATCGCATTCCCTTTGCTCGGACATCAACCGAATATCGTCCCCCGATGACGGCGCGGAGAGTGGATACCCTTACCGGAGATCCGAGTGGGAGAACGGAGATGCGTTCCGCGCCGAGATGCAAGAGGCCGGGAGGTGTTATTACCGGTAGAGTGTGCCAAAAGGGTTTATATAAATCAATCATTATGAAGCTCAGAGCATTATCATGCTACCTGCACCAAATAGAGGTTCTGAGGCTTGCATTTGCATCGGACCCGCTTACTTCCGGCTCATGTTCTATGGTCTACCACCTGTAACCGTATCACAATGCAACTGAAGCCTCTCGCACTCGGCGACAGTAACACCGAGATGAGGCAAAAAACGAGAGCAGCTGTCATGCACGAGATATAGCGCCTAATTTAAAGCCAAGCCACCATAGCGTCCGGCGGTAGTCGTCGTCCCCCACTCAGCGGGGGACCAAGTGCGGAACCCATCGACACTAGTGTTAACTGTCGAGGCTGGGACTGGCTGGGCATTTTTTCTCTCTGCTTGCAGCTTTTGATGCGGTGCCCCAGCTCGGTCAGGTACCGAGCCTCATCCCCAAAAGAACCTGGCAAGAAGAGAAAAGAAATACTCGAGACACACCCTGAGAGTTGGGGGGATGTCATGGAGGTTACGAGGGGTCTAAAGACTCTCGAAAATCATCGTGAGATGGTCAATTGAGGTGAAGTTGAGCTTCACGTTGGACAAGAACGTCATATGTAGACACTTTAGATAGAGGGACTCGACCCCTGTCATATCATAGCATGCGATTGTCTAAAAAGATCATGTCAGCCACGTTTGATATCCCGCACCGCATCATCCGTCTTCGGCCTTGAACCCTACAAGGCTAAAAGGAAAAGAGAACAGTCCGTTGTCGGAAGAATTGGATTTGAATGTTCCTTTGTCCTTCCTATTTCTCTCTCTCTATTTCGGCTGAAATCCCATCTCTACATCATCAACATTGTTTCTCGTCAACAGCTTCAACACCAGAAGAAAACGACGTTTCGATCGAATCTTGTAAGTGCAGCTTTTATATGTCATGTCGTTGCTAGCTTCGCTAGTTGTCAGTGGTCAATTGTCAGCCACAATAGGTGTCATGATACAGCTGTATCGTCATTGACCAACGATATTCCTCATGAGCACTTTAGAAGACCACAAGGCTTATTTTCTAGATTCGCCTCATCTGAGGATTTTAGCAGCTAAATAATATAGATCTGATCTCAGATTGGATCATACCTATTTCTGCTGAATCAAAGAATACACCACCAAAGCCTCGTGGTCTTCTTGGGACAGATGTTTCCTAAAACTCACACCCCTCAAGAGGACAGAGGCAAAAGAAAACACTCAAAACATGAATCGCCTCATAAACCATTTCCCCTCTTCCCGTTCTTGCTTACGCGCGCATCTGTAACTAACACCTGACGAAATTCCCCAGCTTCCAATCGACTAGCGGCGCCTCTTGATCAAATTCACCCCGTCTCATTGGGGGGAAACCACGCATCCATCACACCTGCCTACCTTACCTTACCCCATATTCTCTCGCATCGTCGGTTTTCCTCTCGGTCGCCGCCACATCAACCGACAAACTATCCTCGGTTGAAGTCTGAGAGTGCAAAACCACACCCTGAACCCGCTCCACTTCCGACCCCAAACCAACCGCTTGCCCGTCCGTGTTGCAGTTACACCCCGCGCTGGGCACTTGTACTTGCAGTTTGTAACGACTAGCGACTCAAGGAAGGTCCCAAGTCGAGCCAAACTTCCGGCGACGATTCCCGAGTCTGGTTCCCGTACCTGCCTGCCTTACCGTACCAGACCCTTTTTATACCTCTTTTATAAACTCCCAACTTCTTCCTCTTCTTTTTTTTTCGCCCATCATGCCCGCCGCTGTCTTTGCCTCTTCCGTTCAGCGATCTCTTCTCTCGTCTTCGCTGCGCCGTGTCGCTATTACTTCATCCGCCGTCCGCCCTGTCCGAGCTTCCTTCGGTGTTATCCAAACTATCTCTCCCTTCGCCGTCCGCACAATGGCTTCTCACCAGAAGATCAAGGTCAAGAACCCCGTCGTCGAGCTCGACGGTGATGAGATGACCCGCATCATCTGGCAGGTCATTAAGGATAAGCTCATACTTCCTTACCTCGATATCGACCTCAAGTACTATGATCTTGGTCTTGAGTACCGTGATGAGACCAACGATCAGGTCACCATCGATGCCGCCGAGGCTATCAAGAAGTACTCCGTCGGTGTCAAGTGTGCTACCATCACCCCCGATGAGGCTCGTGTCGAGGAGTTCAAGCTGAAGCAGAGTAAGTTCATTCCCCATTCCGACCCTGTCTTAGTTCGCGTTGCGCCTCGATGTTCACCCCACCAATCGCAACCCCGCATACAGGAGGCATGCAGGAAAAGCAACATGAGGGGAAACAAGCAGCAGTAAAGCGAATGAAACCTGCAGTAGTAAGCTTAACAAAATCGAATTCGGCTAACTTACATATCCAGTGTGGCTTTCCCCCAACGGAACCATCCGAAATGCCCTTGGTGGTACAGTCTTCCGTGAGCCCATTGTCATCCCCCGCATTCCCCGTCTTGTTCCTGGCTGGAAGAAGCCCATCATCATTGGCCGTCACGCCTTTGGTGACCAGTACCGCGCCAAGGACGCTGTCCTTCCCGGCCCTGGTAAGCTCTCCATGGTCTACACCCCTGAGGGTGGCCAGCCTCAAGAGATTGAGGTCTTCCAGTTCAAGAACGGCGGTGGTGTCGCTCAGACCCAGTACAACACCGACGAGTCCATCACTGGTTTCGCCCACGCTTCCTTCAAGCTTGCTCTTGACAAGGAGCTCCCTCTCTACATGAGCACCAAGAACACCATCCTCAAGAAGTACGATGGTCGATTCAAGGATATCTTCCAGGAGATCTACGAGTCCACCTACAAGAAGGACTTCGAGGCCAAGAAGATCTGGTACGAGCACCGTCTCATTGACGACATGGTCGCCCAGATGATCAAGAGCTCTGGTGGTTACATCATGGCCCTCAAGAGTAAGTCAATCCTTCTTCGCGATCTGAACGCTTGTTCAGGCTCTGTCTACTTGAAAACGCAGGAAAGCTAACAACTACAGACTACGACGGTGATGTCCAATCCGACATTGTCGCCCAGGGCTTCGGCTCTCTCGGTCTCATGACCTCCGTTCTCATCACTCCTGATGGCAAGACCTTCGAGTCTGAGGCTGCCCACGGTACTGTCACTCGCCACTACCGTGAGCACCAGAAGGGTAACGAGACCTCCACCAACCCCATTGCCTCTATCTTCGCCTGGACCCGTGGTCTCGTCCAGCGTGGCAAGCTCGACGACACCCCCGAGGTTGTCGCCTTTGCTGAGAGCCTTGAGCAGGCTTGCATTGACACTGTCGATATTGACGGTATCATGACCAAGGATCTTGCCCTTGCCACTGGCAAGTCTGAGCGCAAGGACTATGTCACCACCAACGAGTACATGGATGCCGTTGAGCGCCGCCTCAAGCGAACCCTAAAGGAGAAGCTGTAAACGTATTGTCATCTGTCGTTTTTCACAGCCTCCCTTTAGCCTCTATTCCGCTTCCACTTCCTGGCCTCTTATGCCTCTGCAAAGAGTAGCCACTATTTCATGAACTCTTAAGAATCGGCGTCGAATATGTTGTCACAGCCTGAATAGCGTCTCACAGTCTTGAGAACCACAAGAGCGTCACCTCTTGCGATCTCTTGACCACTCATTTCCTCAGCAGAAAGGAAGTTGGCGTCGTCAAGAGCAATCATGAACCGGAACCTTCTGCACGGACACATGCAGTTGGCTAACGACTTATGAAAAGCATTCCTCCATCGTCATTGTGGTTGGATAGGATGTTGGGTTTCTGAATATGTAAAAGCAAAGATTTGAGGAGGAGACAGCATGTATCATGCTACCAAGTATTGGAAAGCAGATGTCATGTAGAAGCAAGCTTGTTCTTAGCATATAGACAAGATGGGATACCCAGCCCTGCTTTATAGTTTTCTTCACCTGGATCTCCCCCGGCCATTCGCATTGTGACTACTCGTTCCCCATAGTGCATTCCTCCTAGTCCTTCTTTAGTCGCGGATCAATGGGTGGTAGAGTCATAAGATGTACTCAAATTGAGCTTAAAGCAAATCTATTGGACCTTGAAACATGTCCCTGCACCTCTTCTCACATGTACGATACATCAATGCACAGCTGCTCTTGGTAGATGCCGCTTCAGACGCCTCTTTTTGTCATATTGCTTGCTGCCAAACCTCGGTAGTTGTCCGTAGCTAGCGTAACCGACACCCAATCTCCAAAATAATTCCCTGTTTCAGAAAAGCAAGAATAACAACCAACTCCCTATTTCCCTTTTCCCCCCCTCCAAAGAAAACAGATGTGCATGTTCCTAGCTTCAGCGTCTCTATGCAGCCCCATGGTGGGGAATGCCTCGGCCTAAGCCCGCACGTGTATATAAAAATGAAAAGGATCGTACAAAAGGCTGACATGGAAGGCTGACAAGTACAGAGGATAAACGCACCCGTAGGCCCGGGTTGACCCGATCGAGACGGCCTCGGTTGGCCGGAAGGAAAACCGCGGTTGTCGAGGCGTGCGTTTCTGATGCCGGGGATTTTGCATACATACGGATTCTGTCCGTAGTGCTCCGTTCTTCGATTTCGATAGTAATACAATTTTGCAAGCTTTGACCACACAGTCGAGAGCGGTTACTCTCGCTCTAACAGTAGCAAGTAGCACTTATCATAGTAAGGTCGCGTGTCTAGACACAGACGTATCTGATCAGCCCTATGCCGGGCCTATTCGGCAGAGGCTGGAGGAGCCTCCTTGTCTTTCTTAGACTTGCGTGCGCTTGGTGTCCCTTCTGCTGCTTCGCTCTTGCGCTTCTTCTTCGTTGGCCTCGTTGATGAGCCGCGAGGCTTGTATCCCGTGTCGTCTTCTGCATTCCTCTTGCGCTTGCCCCGACCAGCAGGTGTTGAGGCAAATTCTTGATCCTCGTCCATGCTCGCGTCAACATCGCGATCTGCGGCTGCTGCTGAGCGAGCTGCAGCGCTGACACGCTTGCCCCTTGTGCCGGCTCTTCCGCCGCGCTCACCTCGTGACCCACGCGTCTTACGCCCACCGGTATGACCACCTTCAGCATCGTCTGCGTCTCCATGTGCTTCTCCGTCCTGGAGGAAAATCTTGGGAGCATGTTTGCGCAGCCAATTTGTGACACTGGTAGGATTCTTGAGATGTGGGTGTGATTGGTGATGATTGCCAGGGTGAGCGCGGGGAGCGAGTGTGGGAAGCATATTCTCAGGGTCGAGGGCCATATCGATTTCGTAGATGTAGTTGTCGATGTCATCGGCAGATAAGAAATCGGCAGGATAGGTTTCGCCATCGACAGCCTTGAGATCGTTGACGATTTGTGGTAATGTCTCCTTAGCACTGCTATATGATGAATGTGGTACACTCTTGACGAGGTCTTCAAGCTTCTTCTTGGGTGTGTCTTTATGTAGCTCATGTTCTTCATCCAGGGGATGGACAAGCGCATCGGACTGGGATGGCGGCTCGAGGGATACATCGACCTGTTTCTCGGGAGGAATTTGGGGAGAATTGTTGATTTCGAGTAATAGATCCAATAGGCGGCTATGGATAGTATATCAGTATTGTGTCTGTTGGTGGTTGATGGTTTGGAGATAACCTACTCATTCTCTACAGCCAAGCGCTTGACCAATGCGGCAGCCTTGTCTTCTTGCTTGTGCAACTCCTCACCGTCATGCATCTTGTGATCAAACACGATGCGCATCTTTCTATACTTCTTCTTCCATGATTTGTATCCAGCACGATGACGAGTGGCGCCCTCTGTTTTCACGGGGGACTCGTCCATTGCGAGGGAGGCTGTGATCGGCGCGCGACCGGGCGAGAGATATCGTCGATGAAACGCGCTGGGGGTTGCGAATATAATCGAGATACGAAACTATCAATCGCGCGGTGTTTGTTGATGATATGGGTTGGCGATGCTGTCGATGCTGAGGAAAACAATGGAACAGGTAGAGAGTGACAGGGTTTGCCAATAAGATTTGATGTTTTGGCGCATTCAGTTCTGTTCAGGGCCAAACCAGGCCAAACCAAACCAGGCTGTGACGGGACCTACGGGTGTCCTCAGGTGGTGTTGTTCTCACGTTAGATTGGTACGTACCTTACAGTAGCTCAGGCACCCTGGGCAGTTGCCCCAGATCAGCTTCTCCCGCGCCCGGTTCTAAAATGTTCCGCGCACCGACTGTAAGGAGAGGCCTAGGGTAGCACGTGACAGTAAATGCAACTTTGAGGATGTCATAAGAGGTGTAAGATTGACGAAAGAAGGAAGTCGGAGAAAATTGTTCTTGTTAGATTGCTTGCTATTCTAGTAATTAATGTTGTTTTGGTAGATCCACATGGATTCAGTCAGGGAATGTAATTCAGAAACACCTGAAGTCAGCGAACTATCACACAGTTGACGAGTTGTGAGAGAAGACTTTGCAAATGATGGTTTGGAGCCAAGTTGTAAGCTTTTATTGTGCCTTTATGATTCGAAAATCTCATTATCTATTCTTAAAAGTCAGAGCATTATGATGCCACCTCCTTTCCTAGTGTGTCTAGTTCCTCCTTAATGAATTCTGCAGCATTCACCATCTCTGTGCTGCCATATACAACCCTCTTCTTGACCCTGTCGCCTCCAGCTCGGCTTACCCACTCTTGCAGGTTACCATACTCATCCATGCTGCCACCGCCAACTGTGAACACGACTGCTTCACTGAAGCCTTGTCTTCTTTGACCAAAGCTAGCAGTCTGTCCAGGCACTTGAGAGCCAGGCATGCCGCCTGGTGTGGCTCCAGCGCCAGATCGCATGGCACTTGGTGGAGGCATGGTACCTCGAGCATTGGCGGATCGAGGATCGTAGTAGAGGTAGTGCTCTGTCTTGGCAATAGCTGAAGAGGAGGCTGAAGAGGGGTCCATGATCGATTCGACGATCTTCGTAACAGTAAAATCGCGATCGGCAGGAAGGAAGTTTTTCACACCGCTGATGAGACTCTCAAAGTTTGATGACAGACCAGTGGGCACACCTGATTCTTTGAGGCGGTCAGTGAGACGAGATGACATCGACGAGAAGCGGCCGAAGAGATCTGAAGTTTGAGCGGGTTGAGCAGTGTTGTTGTTGATGGTAGTGAGTTGTGTCATCTTGGTCGTTGCGCGAACCCTGTCATAATCAGTATGCGTAAGGCAAATCATTGCATCAAAAACTTACTGTCGAACATAGGGCAGACATGACACATCTGCGCCAGCTTCTGAGAGGGCCTTCTCGAAGCCCTCGAATTCTTGTCGGCTCACTTCTTGTTCTGTGCTCAAATACCAGATGATGAACAATCGCAGCTTATCAACGGGTTCAGAACCCTTGGTACTGTCACTAATAATTTCCATAATCTGAGGTTTGGTCTGCTTCACAACATTCTCCTCCAGCTGGAAATAGTTGTCAAGTTGGCGGTCCTTAATTCCTGTCAACAAAGCCGCCAGGATATTCATATGCATGTCGAGAATGCCTTTGCGCTCTCTCATTTCAGGAAGCAACGTTATCGCCTCCTTGAGATGCTGAGCGCTCGCGCTGGTATCGGCCTGCAAGTCCTCAAAATTTGTAACACCAGTCCTTTTCGTAATCGCAGCAGTTTCTTCTTTGTATTTGGTCAACTCAGCATCGATGTCCTCCGCTACCTGAGGGAAAGGACTGCCAGCGTTTTTGGCCCAGAAGAAGTCGTTTGTAGTCAAATCGTAACCCTTCTTCGTGGGTCCCTTGGCAGGGTTTCCTTCTTCCGCAGGGCTTTCGATGGTGATGCGATTGAGCTTCATGTTGAGAACATCGTGGACCAGACTTTGATATGTCCAAGAATGAGAAAGCATTGGCACCAAATCAATGTTTCGATCGAGAAGAATGAGTACGGGTCGGGAAGAGTGAGTACTGGATGATGCGTTCGTTCGGGGTCCTGAGAAGAGGTTGTCCTTCGAGTTGAGGATATGGTCTCGGAGTTTTCGGTCGAGTCGCGTGGCGACCATCTCTGCAGCAGCGCCTTTGGGGCATCGAATAATGGGAATGGCTCCTGTAAGATGTATCAGCATAGTGAGCATGAATATTGAATGTCAGGCATACCCATAGTAGCGACCACACTAAAGAGACCGCTCACGATCTTGTCCACTACGCGATCAAGCTCCTCATCACTGGTGGCTGCACTGTTCAATGCCCAATACGTATGCTCTTTTTGCATGCCCAAACTGAACAGATCTGGTTCAGCGACAATGAAATTTAAATATTGGTCAAACAGTTGAGCAATGTGTTCGGATGTTCCAGCAGCAGCTGTTTGTGTAGCGAAGTCCTCGAGAAGGACACGGGGGAGGGAGGAGAGGAAGTTGATGTAAGCGGGAGTGTAAAGTCCCTTCTGCAAGTCGGACGTAATGGCTTGGAGGTTTTGCGCATTCGGTTCGAGGAGGTAGATGACTGGGACATCGGGGATAGGGTGCCTTGCACCGCCAATGTGCCTGCGCAGTTCATGTTAATGTTGTATATCTTCGTGGGGCTCGTCAACCTACATGTGCATAGTCACGCCCATTGACCGCAAGTCGCTGACGCGCATGACACTGCTGATAACATCCCGACCAAGGTCATCAAAGACCAGTACCTTCCAGATAGGGTTGCCATCAGCATCGAGGATAGGCGCAACAGGAGCAAGTAGACCGTTAGCATGGGCTTCGTCGGCTTCGGACGATTCGACACTCTCGTTCAAGTTGAGGATTTTCTTTAGCGAAGCTGAGAAATACATTAGTCAAAGAACGAGAGGCGCTCTGAATGTTCAGCATCACAAACCTATTTGGCGATCGCGCAGAGAGTTTCCCTTGGTTGCCATACTGGCAGATGACGTCGGGGCGTCGAGAGCTTAAGATGTGATAGTGGGATGTAATTCAGGAGAATGGCCAGGTCGCTTGTTCACAGCAGATTCGATTGTAAGAGGATACGTATGTCGAAGCAAGATATTATAGCCTTGAAGGAACTTAGGTACAAAATCTTCAGCCAATCTTCAACTCAAGAAACTGTAGCGATTGATGGCAGCTTGAGGCCACGATCCAATACTACGGTTGCTGGAAAGCTCCCCCGATGGCGCGCAAGCTGGAAGCACGGACCGATGCAAGCGCCGACACGATTGGACATGGAAAGTGCCACGGTGCTGGGCCCGCTGGTTCCAAGGGGCACTTGCCAGTTCAGTTGCCTACCGTCATGATTGTGTTTGTGCCTGAAATATGGGGCCACATCATAGCCAAACACGTCCAGGTCCGTTCTCTGAGTTCCATGCGAAATCGCCAGGGACTTCTCTTCATTCTCTTCGATCCGACGAACTCTCCATCAACCACCATCAACCATCGCGACAAACGCTGACTGGCGCTCAGCAGGTCAAACGCGTTTATATATAAGCTGCGCTTGGTATTTTTAATCCCCATCTTTTCGTGTTCATCCTCCCGATCTGCGCCCACGTTAAACGCCTTGTCCTGGCGAACCAACGGGTCACCCTTGTGCTGCTCTCTTTGCCTCTCCAACAGGTCACACCTCCGTTCGATAATGTTGTAAACACCACGCGACTTGCGCAATATACAGATGGCATAGAGCTGCTCTGCATCTTTTGGTAGGAAGACGGACAGAGTTACTGTACTGAAGGAACCTTATCTGAATCAAAGGGTATGCCCAAACTTGACCCCATTCCCTTTTCCACGCTGCACCAATCAACCTCTTTTACCTCTGTCGCGTCATTCTGCGTGGCTCAGTCATACCACCATCATGAACCAAAGCAGCAGCATTGTATCTGTGATTTCTCTATAACAATGGAACCAACCACTTGGACTCTCTGCAGCATTTAAATTGCAAGAGGAAGAGATGGTGACCGTCGTGGAGACTTGCTTGGAGATAAAGCTCCTCAGCATCGTCTTCTAGGGGCGAAGAGCTGTGGCGGCTGGGTAACCCAGAGAGAGCCAGGTGACGAAAACCAGGCATCTACAATCTGGCCAGTTTGCCGGCGAACGCGCACCTAAAAAGCTGCGGCACGAGTATTTGATGATATAAAGAGCATTCATTCATTCGTTCATACAGAGTCAAAAAGGGCGTCATGGCTGTTGATCATCGTCTTTGCGATGTTGCAGGCTTCTGTCTTTCGGGCGCTTGCTTGGTACAGGGGGCTGGAAATAACGCTGCCTTCAGCTCCAACTTCTGCTCAACAGCACCCCAAGACAGCAACATCACAGGGACTACACTACACTTAAATGCGGGTGCACACGCATCTGAAGGAACAGTGGCTCCACCACCAAAGTCATTCCAGAATGCCACTATTTACCAACAAAGCAATTTGAATTGCTGCAGAGGCCAAATTATTGCGACAAAGCCAATCTGTTAAATCTGGCTCCCTGAGTTTATCATTTTCGAGTTTTTTCTCGAGTTTCTTTGTCGACGAGCGTGTCGCACCATCAATTCTTTGTCCAACCCTTTAATCAACCAGCCATACACCCTTTTTTAGCCAACAACCTCTTAATGGAATATGGATGGATGCTCTTTTTCAACACTCTCTACGCCATAATTTTGCAGAACACTCACGAGAATCCCTTTATATTATTCTTTCACATCACTCATGACACTACTGACCTTCTAGTTTTTATTGCAGACTTTGCTGATGGTTTTTTTGCTTGCTCTAGACTTCCAGATTCAATCACCTTGTCCCTTTCCCCAAGACCTGGACCCTGGTCAGGTTGTCCGTTTATCGACTAGCGTATTTCTTTGGTGGGCCACCTGCAGCTGCGATAGCCGAAAGCCTCTCCCTAACAGCAAGACACTTGCATAAAGTTTCTTGCCAGCTTAATTTCTATATGTCAGTACCTTATTTTTTCGCTCTTCTGATACATGAATGGTAGCTCCAATGAAGGCTACGCCAACCCCCAGCCACAACTTCCCACACCTTCACGTTGTTGCACGAGGCTCAACTACCTTACTTATTTCCTTCATCGAATCCTTCACGTTTACACATTCGTACCTCATCTAAAGGTAGCAATGATTGCTAATACCATGCGCTAGCTCTTAAAGCTGTTCAAAGATAATTGATTCTTGGTCTCTGTGGTCGTATTGCTGTTGTAGCAGCTGCCTCTACTAAACACAGCATCAATCACAAGATGCAGTCTTGGTCAAACAATGGCCAAAACGGCGCCGATGAGACACAACATCAATGGCATAATAACTATGCCTTTGCAGGCCAAAATGGCCAATTTGACCCTCATCAGCCTTGGTCGCAGTCTGTGAGCGATCAGGCTGCTTACTCACAACTTAATCCTCAAGATGCTTCCGCGTCAAACTTTTTCGACTCTGATCAAAGTCATTCCTTCCTGTCAAACACTCTGCATGGCTCTCAACAGGATCAAGCAGGCTACCACCCAAGCCATGACTCTCTCTCTATGAATCAACAATTTTCACAACAGTCACAAGATGTAATGGATACAGATTTTAGTGGAATTCATCCTGATATCTACGGCCAGCACAGAAAAATGAACCTGGATGACGCCATGGCTGGTCTTGGACAATTATCAAGTCATCCTCATTCTACCAATTTTCCATATTCTATGGCACCATCGAACGAGTCATCCTTCGAACCTTCTATCCAGCAGTTTTCTCAGCAACGTGTAATGCCACAGACAAGTAGGCAGCAGAGCCACACACCAGTGCAGCAGTTTGACGGTATCTCGCCTGCTTATGCCCAAGGTCATAATTTCAGTCAACCGCCCCAGCAACCCCCCGTTCAGAATCAGCAACAGTACAACCAAGCTGCCTTTTCACCTCCAGTGAATGGTCAGACGCCTCAGCAACGACCGAATGAACAGCTGAGCTTCCAACAAGGTCATCCGCAAGCACGACAGCAACCTCCTCAGTCTCAACAGCAGATGCAACAAAATCAACCACAGCAACCACCACCACAGCCTCAGTTCGCCCCCAAGCAGCCTGTGGTTTACCCCCAGACCTCGCAGCCGTTGCCTGGCCAGAACTTCCAGCAGTCGATACATCATCAGCAGCCACCCCACTTCATCAACAACGCCTCATCACCACCCACAGCTAACACTCAATATCTTTTGTCACAACCTGGCACGAATCAAGATACTGGGGTCCTTCAACCCGCAACGAACGAACCGCCTCCTAAGAAGAGGAAGCGAGCAGCTAAGAGTGAAATTAACACTCCTACCCCCACTCCGGAGCCCACTTCAGCTTATATCGACTCGCCTGTTGGATCTCCTGCTGTGAAAAAGATTGATGATCTCGATGGCCTCTCAGCTCCAACTCCCACGCCTGAAGAAGCCCAGTTAATCAATCAGTTCAGTAAGCGCACTAAGGCCGCTCAAGCCAAATTTCCTGCTATCAAGGGGCTTCCTCATTTGGTTCACGAGGGAACAATTAAGCTTCCCGCACCTAAGAGCTATGACAAGCTTGCCCCTCTCGTGGCACTGCCAGCTCGTAGTGGAAGACAGATGGTCCCCGAACTTGGTTACAGCCTTCCATGTGAAGTCCAGGGGCGTTTCACAAGCCAATACCGCCCCTCTCCAGATAAGGGTGGACTTGATGAGAGGCGCATGGAGGCTAAGGTGCTTTTGGACGACTTTGATAGTTCCATGAAGGGCCTAGGCAAACGGCGTCCCAAATACACGGAATACCCACATGCTTTCAAAGAGCAACTTAAATCCGATGAGGCTTCGAAGAACAAAGCTGAGAAAAAGGCAAAAAAAGAGCTTGAGGAAGAACGTGGTAAGCCAGTAAGTTAATCGATACAGTCATTCCTAGGCCTTGTGACTAACCATGTCCAGATCCGCGTAGCTACCCGTCCAGCCGACCCTGCTGAAGCTGCTGCCTGGGATGCCATCGAGATGGTGCACATCGAGCAGTCTGTTGCGCGTACCAACACCCTAATTGCAACCCGCGTTCAACAAGCAGGCGAGTATTTCATCAAACTTCGCAGTGAAATGAACCGTGCCAAGCAGGAACTCGACCAAGCTATCAAGGATAAGAAGCCTGAAGGTGTGATTGCAAGGGAACGACAGGACTTCGAGCAGAAGAAGGAAATACTCTACCGAGCTTTGGACGCCACTATCGAGCATGCAGATGATGCGGTATTGGATAACCTTGGCGGTCACCAAAAGCTAGTTTTAAGTTTGGTGAATGCGCTCATCATGTGTATCAAAGCGAGTGACTTTTCGGGCAAGCTCCCTAAGATTGTCCTCGAGATGTTTACACATTTTCCTATGACGAAAAAGATCGCCGAGACAACAAACTTTGAAACAGTGAGGAAACGGTTTGCCGACAAGGGAGACTCGGAGGTCAAAGAGCTTGTATCAGAGATTACAGTCAAAGTCAAGAAGCTCAAGGCCAGCGAGCTCGAAAGCACAGGCTATCAGGGCACTTCCGCGTCGAGCAGAGCAAAGGCTAAACCGGGGATGGAGCCTTCAGCCAAGCGTGGGCGAGACGAGGAGGCTGACACAAGAACGGTTAAGAAGATTGCAGTAGAATCAAGCGGCAATGCTCTTAGCAGGAAACTTGCCCAGCCCAAGATTCAACTTCAATCAGCATCCAAAACCAGTGCAGCAAAGGCAGCAGCAGCTTCTATTCTGCCTGGCAAACCAAGACCAGTAGCCAAACCTGCACCAAAGCCTGAAGCCAAGGCAGACGTGAAGGTCATAAGTGACGACAAGATAAAAACAGAACCGAAGCCACCGCGAACTGAGACGAAACCACCGGCACCTCGAAATGGGACCACTGCCGCTCCGACCTCAAGCTCAGCCAGCGCCCTGTCCGGCATTGCTTCGCTCTTGGACTCGATCAACGCACCCAAAGCCGAGACTCCTGTTGCACCGAAGGAGACAAGTGGCCCTGAAACCTCCGAATCACCTGAAGAGAAGGCCAAGCGTCTCCGCAAAGAGGCTCGCCGCAAGCTTCGAGTTAGTTGGAAGCCTGAAACTGAGCTCGTTCAGATCAAGATCTTTCAGAAGGAAGAAGCCGAGGACGAAGGACGAGAGTCGAACATGATCCGAGATGCCGCCGACGACCGATCTGAAGGAATGGTACTGAAACAGCGTGCGAACGTAGAGGAAGAAGAGGATGACGAAGACGTTCCTTATCAACCTTGGATGGGACCTGTCACAATCGACCTCTCTAGGCTACCAACAGACGTCCGAAACAAGAACTTTGTTACCCGAGGCGGAAATGTCACCTTTACAACAGACGAACAGCAGCGCATTGCGGACAGGGAGCAACGGGAGCTCATGGCTATCTATACTGACCCCGACGACATACCGCCATCACCCAAGTCACCATTGCCCGAGGCTGCTGGAACTGATCAACAGAAGACACAATATCTGCCCGATGATTCTAAGTTCCAAGAGATCCAGCTTCGATGGCGCGATGAGCAGCAAATGGGATCTGATGGAGCACTCTACACGGCCCTACAACGTATCGAGGCGAAGAACAATCCAGGAAACCGTCTCGATTCGATCTTGGGCAACCTCCGAGACGCCTCTTCGGCGCCCCGCACATCCCCTCAACATGCCTCCCACTCACACCACTATCCAGCCCTGACTAATGATACTCTGCCTCTTGTCGCTGGTCGTACCGTGTTGGAACAGGTCATTACGCTGCTCAAATCCGACAAGGTCAAGAACTGGCGAGACCCTAACACAATGACGAACGATGTTTGGCGTGCTTTCCATTACTCTGACATACCTACTCGCCTCTGCGGAGGTGCCATCGAGGGTGTGGCCAAGTCTCTCTCAGGCATGCCATTTCCCAGCAATTCGCCTCCAGAATGGATTCTCCATGATCAAGAGAAGGTCCGTGAGTGGCAGATGGGCCACAACAAAGAACTGGCAACTCGACAGAAAAGGGCAGACGAAGAACGTGCGCGCGCAGAAGCGGAGGCCAATGCCCTGCAAGCAGCAGCAGCGGGTGCTTCGTCTGGTCAAGCACCAGCCAATCCTCAAGACTGGGCTGCCTATTATGCTCAGCAGCAACAGGCTTATGCCCCTTACATGGCCTTGTTGCAGCAAATCCAGCCCCAGGCGACAGCTGCACCCCCACAGCAGCAGCCGCAAATTCCTGACAACCAGCTCCAGTCCATCCTGGCCGCTATCAACCAGCCATCACAGGCTTCAGGTCAAGCCTCGACCTCGACTTCAAATGTCGCTTCTTATCTCAACCCCAACGATCCATCATACCAGCAGTACATGATGCTCAGCCAAATGACACAAGGGCAACAAGTTCCGCCTCCTCCGCCTCCCCCACCCGCAGCGGAGCGAGAATGGGACAGAGATAGAGCATACAGCCGAGATAGAGACCAAGATCGTGGTTGGGACCGAGAACGGACGTATGACCGTGATGATCATCACGGGGGCAGAGGGGACCGTGATGGAAAAGATGGAAGGAAAAAGAAGCCTACTCTACCACCACATAAGCCTGCTAACAAAGCACTCATTGGCACCAAGCCTTGTACTTTCTGGCAGCAGGGCAAGTGTGCCAGAGGAGACAAGTGTACATTCCGACACGACTAACGATGAGCTATATAAAGCTTGTTTACTATATTGAACCTGACTTGGAGTTTAGAAGTGGGATATATCATGGTGTATTTTTACTGCAAGGTCAATCGGGGATCAAGACATTGAATTTCTTACACTGTGTGCCTGCGCGCGTATTCCGTGCCATTACATGAAGAATAAGATATTTCATATTTCACGTCCTTTGCATAATTGTGATTCTAATTTGAACTGTACATAGGCCTGATAACTGCGACCAGTTTTAATCATTGATTGGTGCTCTCAGCTTTTAGATATCGGATATTCTACCTAGATAGGCGACCTACTCGGCAGCAGCCATCTCTGTGTCACCCTCACCAGCCCTTTTGACAAGCCCACGCAGACTCAAGTCGTAGACAACATCTTCGACTCTCTTGACGTCATACTTGACGGCATCAGCTCGCTTGCGGAGGATGTCGTTCTTGAGGTTGAGAAGCTGGAACCCGGCAAAGAGATCCTTGATGAACCCACTAATAACGAGAGGAAGCTCAAAGTCTCCGAGGGTGACAGCGTTGGGGGCCAGACGGGCGAGCTCGTTGGTGAGGTCCGTCAGAGAGAGGAGATACTCTTCGATGGTGAAGTGGAAGGCATCGCGGTCCTTGAGGTTTGTAGGGACTGGGGCATATTAGCTTTAAGGTTTTAGATAGGTCTGAAGACGGCTCACGAACCCTGGAAGACCTCGCCGACTTGCTCGAGAGTGAGAAGGCGGCCGAGAGAAGCAGGCTGGGAGTCGGAGCCTAGACCGCCGAGCCAGGCAGTGTAGACAGCGGTGCCGATGGCATTTTGGACGGTTCTCGCCCACTTGCTGTTGTATCTGTCGTCGAATCAGATTTTGACGCCTTGCGACATGGCTGCGAGGACGTACTTGTAGTATGGGTGCTTGCTCGCCACCTCATTCAGCTCCTTCACGATAATGACCTCTTCCTTGATAGCATCTTCAACCTGTGACACAAGCGGGGGGTCTGCGATTTCCTTTAATCAGCTTTGCGCATCACGAACTGAGACATGAGAAAAAACTGACAGCGAGCGCGGGGCGTAGAGTGGACGCGAGAGAGAACACCTTGAGCGGTGGCAACGGCGCGCTCGAGACGCTGGATTATCTGGGTGAGGTTATCGCGGACGGTGGTCTCTTCATCGAGCTTCTCTTGGAGGTGGGAGAAGATGGAGGGATCGAGGAGAGGAGTGTCGGAGGACATGATGGCGGGTTGAGGGAAGATAAATGAGTCTGGAAGGATGGAGGTTGGAGCTACACTAGGGTCGTTTATTATTTAGATGACGGATAGTCTTTGCCTAGCACGAGGTTACGAGATGATCACGAAAAGAATCTACGGCGAGAAAATTGAGGTGCAGAGGCGCATCATTAATTTAGCTATGGGCATTTACATTCAACCATTATCATCACGGATTTCGACAACCACCAATACCACGGAAATGGAGGAAGTTCTTCCTCACTGCCCAGGCAAGCCCGAGCAAGCAACGAAAAACAAGGAGCTCAAAGTGCATTCGCGTCACCTGGAGGCAGTGTAATACCAGGGACACTGTGGGCGGAATCATGTGCAAGCACAGCGGAGACCACCCGTAGGCCAAAAATAGGAATAATCACGATTGATGTCCTTAGACATCTTTCAGAGATTAAACTGAAAAGAACAGATACTACACTTGATCTAAGCCAAAAGGCAAAGAGAGCTAAAGAGAAAAGAAGAAAGGAAAAGCGAAGCTTAGAGGGGCCGGGCGAGGTTATATACTGGCTCTGAAGGCGGTGAGGAAGCGAGTGATCTTGAGAGCGGCAGAATCTGGGCCAATGAAAATTCGGGATTGAGGAGGCTGAGAGTGCTGCCTGTTGATTCACAGTGGGTAGGAGCGCTCCACTGAGCGAGCGAGGGTGCAGGGCAGAGAAGCTTGGTGTTAGGCCTGAGGCTGCTTGCGCTTTGCGAATTGATGCCTCGGAAGTGAATTGCATGGTGATACAAGAAGAAGCTTTCTGTGAAGCTGAGACGAGTTGCTCATTTATTTATATGGGCAGACACAGATGAGAGAAAAAGTGACTACAAGCTTGCTCTCGTACTGAAGTGCGTTCATTGCAAGCCGCCTCGAAGAACATGGTTGTGCAGGTACGAACCGAAAGTTTTGATAATACAATACCGCATTTCACAACCTCATCTCCCCAACGTGACTCCTCACAAATGTCGGCTTATTTCGAAATACAATATTCAGCCAAGGCGAAGCTCGTTCCGTCGATTCGAACTTCCTTTCCTGAAATGTTGCCCTGATGCAGCTTGCTTGCCCAAAGCTTGGAGCTATGCTTCTATCCACGCCAACAAGGATTCACATCCTGACCACTAGAGACGACTTCTACGTTCACGATCTGCAGCCAGCTTGCATTTGACAAAGGCCTAAATGTGCTCCGAGTTCCAATGCTCGCCAAGCTTCGACACCGACCGTTGGTTGTGTTATTGGAATGCCCATCGTGCGTTGCGCCGTTTCAAGAACTTTTCACGAGAAAACCGGCCAGTCCGATACATGCATGCCTAGCTTTCCCAATAGTCTCTGATACTGGATACTATCTGCTATGCTTCATGCGTCCTCGAAACGGATGGCCTGAAGACTCCCGATGCGGCCCGCGAGTGGTTTCCTGGTCTGAGACACCGTTGGGCCTAAAAGTGATCACCCGGCACATGCCAATATTTTGGCGGCATCATTGGTCTTTACCCTCAGCTAATGGTTTGGCTTTGACGCAAGCATGCATCGATCCCCCGCACGATATAGACGAGCGACGCCCCGACCCCTTGCCAAGCAATATTAAGCATCTAAGGACCAACACGCGGAGCATTGGTCAACTGATGATCTTCTGCGGGCTGAACGACACCAAAAGAGTCGACTTACAGGTCAAGCTTGGACAGAATTTGACCACCAGAGTAACGCAAGGAGAGGCGCAACGCGTTACCAGCATGTGTTGCTTGTGAGCGCCTCACGTAAGGAATGAAAGACACGAGGTCAAGGTTCACACATCAAAGAACCTTCGATACAGCCTGGTAAGACCCCGAAACTCGAAGTCTTGATCTTTCGATGGGGATGCAATTCACGAGGGTGTTGATATCGCACGCGAATGTCGCAGATGTTTGTCTGTAGTACAGGCTTCTCCCGTTCTTCTAGAATAGATGGTTTCACTAGTTTCATGGCTGAGGGTTGCCAACGCCTTAAGCTCCGTGCTTCCTGATATGGCAAATGATGTTCAGCATGAAGAAAGGAAACCACACTTTCAGAGATCAAAGGGCTGTTTAGGAAGGAGTAATACCCGGGACCCGCTCTGTTGGAACGGTTGGGAAGGATTGTTGGTGTTGGTTGGTGGTACCTGGCATGAACAATATGAAGTGGCTTAGTATTGTTCTCCAGCGCCCACCTCCAGAATGGGAACAGGAAGAATAGCCACAACTCCAACACCAACATGCTCACAATTGAAGCGGTGATATGTGATTGATATTTTGCTTTTGATGTCATAATGTGATATCCAAAACTTGATATAAAGACAGCCGGTTCCCTCCGATAATTGAGCATATCAGCAAGCTCTCAACCTCAACTTGACGAGCAAACCTGCAATCTTCACATCGACATTTCTTTATAACTCAATTTCTGTCGCCATGTTGGTGAACAACTCCCTCAAAATATGGGGTCTACTCCTCAGTGCCACCTATGTTCTGGCAAGCCCAATTGTCCTCGAATCTCTGGATGAGACCCCTGCCGACTGGCAGGAATCCGACTCACCAGACCCTGATCAGATCATTGACGTCTCCATTGGCCTCCATCCTGAAGATAGTCAGTTACTTGATACTGCTCTCTATGGAGTCTCAGATCCCGACCACCCCAATTACGGCAACTATCTCTCTCGGGAATCTGCCAAAGCCCTCCTCAACCCATCTGATGAAGCTACCGAATCTGTCAAGCGCTGGCTTACAGATGCTGGAATCCCTGAGCATCATGTTCGCGACGAAGGCGAATGGCTTCATGTACGTACCACAGTCGGTCAGGCTGAAGGCATGCTAAGCACTCGCTTCTCTGTCTTTGCTCGCGACAATGAACGAATTGTCAGAACCAGAGAGTACTCAGTCCCTCATGAGATCGTCCACCATATTGCAACTATTCAGCCCACCACGTTCTTTCCTATCTTCGACAAAGCTGGGAATGTTGAGGGACCTGGACTTAGACTCACGAAGCGGGACGACAAGAACGGAAAGAAGCCACCGAAGGACGGTAATAATGGCGGCCCGGGACCGATCAACTTGGAGAAGTGCAAGACGGAACTGACGCCTGCCTGCATTCGAGAGATCTACAAGATGCCAAAGAACTATCCAAAGGCGGAGAAGGGCTCCTTATTCACGGTCGTCAGCTTCCTCAACGTAAGTACATTTGGTATCCGGGTAAGCTTATTACTGACGAATCTTAGATGACTGCCCAAAACGCTCAACTCCAGGAGTTCTTCCGACGCTTCGCCCCTGACCTCGAGGGTGTCACTTTCCGCAATGCATCTGCTGCAGGTGGGGAGAACCCACAGAGCGCCAGAATTCGAAGCAACGAGGGAAATTTGAACACCCAGTATGCCATCTCTTTGGCCCACCAAGTCCCAGTAGAACACCTTGCTGTTGGAGGCTTCAATTGCGATTTCAACCCAGACTTGGAGTAAGTATCTTTGGGTCTCCCAAGAAATGGCCCCGCTAATCGATGTCGTAGCTTGCTCAAAGTCCCTGGAGACTTTACTCGGTCCATTGAGAATTGGCTCGGATTGGCGGAGTATCTCTTGAACCTGTCAGACAGGAAGCTTCCACAAGTAGTTTCCATCTCGTGGGGAAACTACGAGCAACATATTCCCAAGAAATATGCCCGACAGGTCTGCAACAAATTTGGTCAGATTGGCACACGTGGTGTCTCGATCCTAGTCGCAGCCGGCAATTTCGGCGTTGGTGTCTCATGCCAGTCAAATGACGGAAAGAACACAACCAAGTTCCTCCCGACCTGGCCCAGCGTCTGCCCTTATGTGACCTCCGTTGGCGGCACAGAGAGCAACAGCCCCGAGAGAGCTTGGTTGGATACTGAATACGATCAATCTGGTGGCGGCGGCTTCTCAGATCTCTTCCCCCGCCCCGCGTACCAGAACAAGGTTGTGAAAGACTATCTGAAGAAAAATGAGAAGAAGTGGAAGCAATGGAAGAACTATTTCAACAAAGATGGAAGAGCATTCCCCGACGTCTCTGCTCTCGCAAGTAGCCATCAGGTTATGGTCAATGGTCAACAGTTCACTGCAGGCGGAACCAGGTAAGTTGCGTGTTCATGCGTATGTAACATAGCTGACATGAGGAATCTAGTGCGGCAGCTCCTACAGTCGGTGCGATCATTGCTTTGCTCAACAACGAAAGATTCAAGAAGGGCAAGTCTGCGATGGGATTCCTTAACCCCTGGCTCTACAAAACTGGCCAAGCAGGGTTTACCGAGTAAGTATCCGAATAGTTGGTGCTGTTGAACATTCGCTGATCAAGGCTCTAGCATCTTGGAAGGAAAGACCTCAGGCTGCCCCGGTATTAGCCTGGAAGGATTCCCTTCTCCCGAAATCCCCAATGCGGGATGGGATGCCGTCAAAGGATGGGATCCCGCTACTGGCTTCGGAACCCCGCGATTTGACAAGTTGAAGAAGCTTGCAACTTAGGAAGACCGGGTTCCCAAGAAAGATAGCGAATCGTCCAAGAAGCGACCGGAGGTGGGGAGTGATTGTAGCGAAATGCTCTAAAAGGGAAGAAGTGATGTGAGGTGGCTACAATGTACAAGAGGAGGTCAAGGTGTATACATAATTCGATTCAAGCTGATCTCTACGAGATTTAACATAAGTAACAAGAACATTTTCGCAACAACTATATCCACACTCCATCTTCTGTAGTGATCGCAGTAGTATTTAGACAATACCATTCAGGGGTGTTCTCTTAAGATCCGAAGACCTTGGTCCAGTTCTGCTTCTTGAAGTAGTCCTCAGCAGTGCTAAGCTTAGGTGCAGACTTAAGCTGAACTCAGGTTAGTGATTGCTTGAAAATAAAGACAGTTGTGAACTTACATCGCGAGGAAGGACCACAGTAGGGTCATCTCGACCCTCGTAGCCAAACTCATTAAAGTACCCAAAACAGTCAATCATCTCGCCCAACAACTCATCAGATATACCGGGGGGAATAGCACCATCGTCCTTGATGGCTTTTGACGGGATACCAGTAGCCTTTGTGAAGGCAGCAGCGATCTCATTGGTGGATAGCCACTCTCTGTAGCCGATGAGGTTGTGGCCTGCTGGTTCGTCGATGATGAGTGTCTTGACTAAGGGACCAGAGTCCTCTTCAGGGGCGATGAAGGGAAACTTTTTGTCGACGTCAAGAGCTGAGACGAACTGAGCAACTCCCTCGGCGTTCTAGACATACGTTAGCTGGGTTCACATACTGTGGATAAAGCATGGACTGACCTTAAAAGGCTGGTTCAACGGCAAGAGAATGAAGTTGCTTAGAAAAAGTCCAGCTTGGTAGACACTTGTCTTGGCCCACAGATCAGGATGCTCCTTTTGGGCATACTCTGTCGCACGAGCCTTACCGTCAAAGTGGTATACACGAGTATATTTACCCTTAGACCACTTCTCCGAATGAGATAAAGATGAGAGAATAAAGCGCTCAAGCGTGGGAACTTTGACAGCAATGTCAATAGCATTCTTCAACTGCTGTTCTTCGTGCTGAGCAGCCCAATCATTGAGAGCCTGACCCGGCTTAGTTCTGAATCTGTTGGCCTCGTTATAGAGACCCCAGAAGTCGCTGACGGCGAAGATGGCGTGAGCACCTTCAAAAGCTGCCCCGAGTGAAGGAGGGTCATCGAGATCGGCTTGGACGACTTCAGCGCCTTTGGAAGACAAGGCTTGGGCTTTGGCGCTGGAGGTGTTGCGGGTGAGGGCGCGGACTTTCCAGCCTGGTTCGGAGAGGAAGGCTTCGGCGACGGAACCGCCTTGGTTGCCTGTGGCTCCGAGGATAACGATGAGATTTGAAGACATTGTTGAAGTTGTGATAGAGAGTTGAAGTAAAGTGAATAGAACATTGTCGAGTGAAGTTGATGAGTGCTGTCTAAGTCGAGCGAAGCCCTCCTTATATACCCAATCTCATGACAACGATTGCGTATTTGTGATGATTAATCTGCAACTGCTCTATCAGCATTAACAGAGTCTCTTGCTGTTGCCATGGATCATCATGCCGTTACTGAAGATGTCGGCAGCGGATGCAGGCTCTTGGCCCCATAATTGTCCGCTCTCCCGCTCCGGAACGTTCCAGGAAATAGACCGGGTTGAGCGGAGAGTGGGTCCGGAGCCGGCGCAATAAACTCAATCTCATTATCGTTGTCGAATGACGGAGGAACCAACCTCCGACTCTCCAATTCTTTTTCGTGAGCGTTTGTTTAGCTGTGGTTAATAGGGTGAGTGATTGTACGAAGTGCTGTTTACCTGATTGATGGTGTTCACAGATCTAGCCGATGGACTTCTTCACTGTAGTCCTCGATGATTTAGTGGTGAACATGGCAGTCTGCAAAGGTCAATCACATCTCTTTGGAGGCCAATATTAGATATAATAAGGACAGCAATGGCGTTGCACACCAACTGCCCAGCAACAGAGCAAGCATCCCCCGCCGAACAGCAATACAAAGCCCCATCATGGAACCCGATTACCAAAAAGTCTTTGACCCCAGTCTTCCAATTTACAAACACTATATTCCAAAGAAGCTGGTGGAAGATGAGTCTAAGCTTGATAAAGCAATTATTGGACTTTTTGGAGCTTGGGACTTTAACTTCGTCAATCGCTACGACGCAAAAGAGGAAATGATCACAGTCGAAACAAACGATGATCGGTCGATGAACATGAAGGAGTACCTACAGAAGGAGGGAGTCCTGGAGCAAGACTAACCTTATTGATAGTGAGAATTGTGGTCCTTGTTCACTCAAATAAAGTCGCTTGATTTAGCAGTGCAGTTGAGGTGATTCGTCATTCTCGTGTGTACATCTCCATTAGTAACCTCGATCACTATGAAGTCGGATTGTGAAGATACTGGTAGTTACTGCCAACCAGATCTTGATCATGAGTCGAGCACGGTATCATGCGAGATTCAGAGTATCTTGAATTGAGTATAAATATCGCGTCAATGGTATATTTACTACCTTACAACATATCCTACCTCAGCTCACCATCCTAGACCAAACCAGCAAACTGAAAACAAACAATATCATCATGGCTCCCGAATACGAAACAACCTTTACCCGCACCCTTCCCTTTGCGACTCACAAGATTCCCCAAGAGCTAGTAAAGAGTGAAGAAGAATTCTACAAAGCTCTCTGCGACAAATTCGGGGCTTGGACATGGGTATGCGAGAAGAAGGAGGGAAAGTATGTAGTAGAAACAAACAAAGATGCGCCGATAGACTTGAAGAAGGATCTGCAGGAGAAGGGGGTCTTGAAGGGTGACGAGCACCTGGTTCAAGCCGCCTCTTGATTCGGCGTGGATGTGAAGGTCGGGGCGGAGACAACAGAGCCTCCGGCGATGATTTGTAATTCGGAGCTTTTGTTAAAAATGATTGATATCAATTAGTTTATTGCAAAGCCTAAAAATCATAGCACCGGCGTTTTCCTTGTCTCAGTGTGAGTTTCATTGATATGAGCGGGCTCGAGCGGCCATTGTCCGCTCCGTCTGCCCCACTCCCGCTCCGGGGCTGCTCTCGTAAGATGGATTGGAGGTCTGGATTCACTTCCTCAGATACCTACTTGCTTACTTACGCATGAAGCCGTTCGCCTTGAATTATGGCCATATTCCACCATTCGATATGCAACAGCCCTGATAGACTTTTGATGCTGTATGAACGGACTGGCCATGGGTCTGTCACAATGTTACCTATACTCGAACAGCATCATCTCTTATTGGGGTTTTCGTATCCACCCCCGCATCTTCTATAATATATATCATATAGGCGTTAATATATTTGCCAACCTTTATGATCAAGCTGTTGCATCATAGCTTTCAGACTGAAGCGCAAGCTGTTACGGACGTCTGCCCATGACCTGGAGTACAAGGCCAAGTTCAGAGATCAGACTTCCGCTCCAGCAATTATAGACAGCTCATTCTGACATAAACTTTTTGGAAAGGAATATTGTGATGTACAAAGGTGCCTCCAGCGATAGACCTCCAAGCAAGAAAAGCTACCTGAGCACAAGACGGGCACGCTTACGAGCCTAGTTGTATGCACCTGTAGGCATGTGGCGAATGTTGAGGCACGAGAGCGCTGTGGAGGTTTGTTAAAATCACTGGTGATATATTCTTAACCAGATTTCCCTGAACGTTTGAAGATAAAAAATAAAAAAACATTGAAGCCGTGTGTAGTGTTATACAGTGGGTAACCCCAATTTGCCCTGAACCTTTATGCCAATACACCTTTACTCCGTTAACCAACCTCATTACAATTTAATATTTTAGTGTCGAGGCTCAAGAATGTCTAAATAGTCGCCGCATAGGGTCGAGAAAGGAATGTATGTCTCGTTCTTGAAGTCTGTCAAGATACCACCGAGTTGGTCCTCTGGTGCCCCCGAGTCTGGGTATACTGTCTTGTAAACCCACTTGCGTCCGTCAATGAGCTTCTCAGTAATGGGCTCATCTTGCTTGGTAGCTTTGAATCCAGCCTGTAGCAAGGGCACGGCGTAGGGGTGGAACCAGTACTTCTTGAAGTCGGAGATGAGGTTTCGCTTGCTGCATGTGGCGTGGTAGAAACCGAAAATGCTGCGTGTAGCGACGTTTGTGTCGAGGTCTAGGCTGCCTACCCAGTCACGGGCGGACATTGTGGCCAGCTCAGCGGGGAGAGATTTGAAGACCTTGATGAGAGATCGGTATACATTCGCTGGCATCTGGATGCGATAGGGCTTGAAGTTCTTGCCCACGTCGAAGACATCCTTGGACATGGTCGCTGTATTGTCCGAGTTGTTGTAGCTGAGCTTGTTCATCCATCTATGGGCGAAACATCCGGTCTGCACGAAATCCGACTCGAAATCGATGGCGGCATGGTACTCGGTGATGTTCTTCGTTTCGATAGCGGTGGCGTTGTCGCCAAAGCTGGCCATCATAGACTCATTCTCAATCTGCTCAGCGCGCGAGAGCTCCTGGCGCGCATAAAGTCTGGCGAGGTAAATCTGATCCGACGTCTTGTATTTAAAGTTGGGGTCGAAAGTCTCCTCCAAACTGGCAATACCAGCGTTGATGAAGTTGCGCAAATCTCCGACAGGTCCAATGACACTTCCTGAATTGAAGTACTTGGCGTCGCGATATGTGACATCACCGCCGCCAGTCTTGGGACCATAAACATTGCGAGGGAGATGCGATCCGGGGATCTTGGTGCACTGCGCCTCGTTTAGGGCTGGCCAACACATCTTGTCGGCACCCCAGAATAGAGTTTGCTTCAGTCCGCGTTTGTGGGCTTCTTCAACGGTTATGCCAAAACGGTCAGCCAACCGGCGGTCGGCATCAGCAGCAACCTTAAAGTAGCGCTCAATCACAACCTCAACGGGCAGCTGAGCCATAACATCGTATCCATCGCCGAAGAAGACGAGGTCGTCATCGTCGCCGCCTTGGGGAAGTTCGTCGAGGTACTTTTTGATCGAGTACAGCTTAGCTGTATGCGCAGCGGAAGCGTTGTATTTGCCCTCGCCCTTCCAGCCGACCATATACGGAGCGGGATATCGGTTAACAAGGGCGGAGGTCACGATGGCGCAGAACATGTCATTCGGATTCGAGGCGGGCAGCAAGAAATGCAGCTGCGACGTCTTGATCACCTTCTTCTTCGGTTTCGAGGGTGCATGGACCGATGGTGAAGCCCCGGTCGATTTGGATCCGGACGATAACCCATGTGTAGGTGTCCACTGCGGAAGTGTCAGTTTACGAGGCAGCAAATGAGGACCAGGCCGGAACCCACGGCATCTGAATAAAGATAATAAGTCTCAAATAGGATAAAAAAGACCAACACGCATGCAGCCACCATCGCCGTTCGACGGTATGGCGATGTTTTTTCCGACATGGCAGCGATGGCCATTTTTTTTTTTTTCATGCACGACCAAGAAGCGAATGAATGATGCAAGAAACGAGCGACCCAGATCAGAAGAGGAGACTTAAAACATTGTGCTAAGTAAGGATCTCCCCAGGTAAATATAGATAAAGATAGGGGTTGCGTGTTAAACTTGATCAGGGAGAGAAATCGATAGTAAACTACATAGTAAGGGGGATGGCGTACAAAACCCCACTTGTCCAATTTCATATCTGAGGTAAGCTCTGAGATTCGCTGCGCAGCGGTCTTGTCAACGTGCCATGGCGTTCTTAGCACGCCCGTTGGCGTTTTTTTAGTGCAACCGTTCCAGGTACAGGGTCTTCTTCACGTGATGATAGCGTCTGAGCCAATGAGATTCACTCTAGAGAAAAAAAGAGCGGGTTTAAAAAGTGGATGAGTATGACGAGCGTTCAATTGATACGAAACTTCAGCCCTGTTTTGACGTTACAGTTACACTCTAATTTATAGCCTTGAGGGGTCCCGCACCCTGTAACATCGACCCTATATGCCGATCAATCCTGGAACGAGATTGTCTATTCCTTCAAGTTTCAGATTTTTCCTTCATGTTGGACCTGGACCCCACTGTCATTCGGCCGATTCAGTGATGATGGTGCTTGAAGCAGTACCCACAGCGGGGTATTCCGCTAAATGCATGATATCCGCCAAGAGTCTGAAAGCAATTTTGATGGAGCTTCGAAACCTCCTGAGATAGCAAGAATAATTGGCATGGTATTGTTTCTTCTGGTGATAGGAGAATGTTTCAATTATGACGATATAAAAATCGCTGGCCATTCCTGCCCTCTGGCCGAGATACCCGGTAGCCTTGCTGCGACGCCGCTGGAATTCTAGGATAACTGGCTTTGGCGTGTGCTGATCGCAGGCAGGTCCTGAAGAATATGGTGGTGGAGGAATTGGATCATTGTGTGATGCAGTTTGTAATTGATAAGAGCTTGCGGTCTTTTCAGATGATGAGTAGTATTGGTTCGGCGAGTCTGAAGATGAGTTTCCTGATAGGAAGCTCTTGATGTGGTTCATGACGCTCGACATGTTGTGAAGTCAAATTTAAGTAAGGTTTATTTTGAGGTGATGAGAAGAAGTGATGCAAATGACGATGCAGTGGTGATGAATACAATGGAATGATATATTCTAATTATCATCTTCCTCATTGAAGACTGAGACTTGACTTTATATAAGGCAAGATCGTTATTTTTGGAGTCGTTGTCTCGACTGATCAACATGATCATCTACGTAGCCTCGATGTTAGTAGCCGTGGCTTAGCTCGCCCAATATTCCGATTCCGGCTTATCCGCCCCTTCACCACTCGTCGGTTCGCCAATCGCGAGAGGCGAGTGAGGCTTATCTCTTGACACGCGTATGGAATTGGTGTGCTGCGGAATGCCGATAAGGCTGACACCTTCTGATAGTGCGTAAGACGCGCCGCAATGGTCTTGATCGAGGATAGTTGCTCTTTCGGGAAACAGTTTCGGCTGCGACAATGCGACTTTTCATCAATTGCTCCGAAACGGAGGCCGAGAGCTCTGCGGAGCAAACCATTGATGTTTGAGTTTATGTAGAGTTCAAAGGTTATACTGATTGATGGAGATGAAACTCAAGATCAAGGTTACTTTCATGATCATGACCGTTGCCTGTGCCTTTTCTAACCGCGAAGACATGATTTTCGAGCTCAGGTTGTAGTCGCGCTTCTACTTCTCGTCATTGTACAGAAATCAAGTCTCATAATGGAGGGTAAGATGATAATGAATCGTTGGAATGGTCACTATGACCTTTCAATTTCAGGCCAAGCATAAAAATACCCTCTCCTTATGCCTTTACAGGACGATACACAAAATAGCCAAACTCTGCCGTCTTCCCATTGCCATTCAAGTCCGAACAAGCCACACCAACAAATGCACCAGTGAAAGAACCACCAGAGCCTCGAGGGCCACAACTGCGCTCGTCTGAAAGTTGAGAAGCGTCCAAGACGGGACCGTACTCCTCGAGTGGCTTATCATCAATAGAGTAGTAGAACTGTAACTCTGCCTCCCTTATAGTAAGCGCCAACTTGACTTTGCCAATAGCTGGCAGGCTAATTGGGTCCAGATGATGGATTCCGAGTGATCCAGTTGGCCAAGATTCCTCTGAGCTCATGATGGATAAGAGTCTCTCGCCATCTTCATTAGCTGTGATGTGAATATAGAAAAAGTTGAAGCGGCTGTAATAGGCAGTGAGACCTGCAAACTCGCGTTCGTTCTCAGGCTGGAAGTCGATGACTGTCTCGGCGTCATATGAGAAATGGGTTTGGCGACGAGCTACGAGGGCTTGTTCGAACCAGGAGCCGATAGCATCACGCCCGTAAAGGACCAGTCTTCCCTTAGTGGAGAGGATTCTGTTTGGCTCTGGGGTGCGAAGCCACTGAAAATCGATAGGCAAACCACTGTCGAAAGTGTATCGAATTTCTCGCCAGTTATCATCTTCATTTCGTGTGCCCAGCACATCGACCAGTGTCGAAGGAACTGGTCCGTTCTTGACATATAGCCAGTCATCGTCTTTCCATAATGCTTCCTGGATGGCTGTTTCCCGTCCGAGTACACTGCGGCGATTCTCTGTTATCGGTCGACTGAGAAGATGAACCAGATAGGTTCTTCCGTCAGGTGTCTCAACAAGATCACCATGCCCTGCGCGTTGAAGCTCTGCTGATGGAGACTCTCTTGAGGAAAGGATGTACTTGTCCGGGTGCAGCTCGTAAGGACCCCAAATACTTCGAGATCGAGCAAGGGTGCATGAGTGATCGTATGAAGTTCCACCTTCGGCTGTGAGAAGATAGTACCACCCGTTCCGTTTGTAAATGTGTGGTCCCTCCGTTATGCCAATCTCAGTCCCATCAAAGATCTTCTTCTGTGGACCAATAAGCTTTCCAGCTTCTGGATCGAACTCCTGTAGCATAATGCCGCAGAAATGTTCTCTTCTCGGAAAACGGTGGTCTCTCCTCTGATTGACGAACCATTTTCTACCGTCATCGTCGTGGAATAGTGAAGGATCAATGCCTGAAGAATTGGCATGAATAGGTTCTGCCCAAGGACCATAGATGGACTCAGAGGACGTGATATAGTTCTTCAAGTCCCAGAACGTCCCGTCTTTTCTCTTAACATCAGTATACACAAGCCAAAATTTCTGACCGTCGTGTGAAAGACAAGGCGCCCAGATTCCACCACTATCTGGATCTCCTCTCATATCCAAAAGGCTTCTGCAATCCAGAGGACGAGTGATGAGTTTCCAGTTTGCAAGATCAGTAGAATGATGAATCTGCACGCCAGGAAACCATTCGAACGTCGACGTGGCGATATAGTAATCAGAGCCAACTCTGATAATTGAAGGATCTGGATTGAACCCAGGCAGGATAGGATTGCGAATAGGAGGCATCTTGGAAACTATGCAGACTTGAAATTCAAAAACAGTTCAAAAGGCTGAAGTGAAGATGCTTTGGCTGATGCGAGAACTTATACTCTGACCCCACATGCATGACCATCTCGCTTTACCAACATACCAAAAGCGAGCCGTTTAGCCTGATGAGTCTGATTGATCATCAGGTCCAAGATATATGGGTGTGTTGCAGATCCATCAGACCATCTCCACACTCTCGCGGAGTATCGCTCCTAAGTTGTGTACGCTAAGAACTACCGCATACGACATGTAACAAGCATGATATCGTGAATTATTCATTAGCCTCTATTGATGATGCTTGTTCGAAGAAAACCCAGATTAAATTATATTAGAGAACTCACCCTTGTTATTCTGAAATGACTCGAATGCCTTCGACCATAGCACCCTACGCATATTATCGCGGAGTATCGCTTGAAATTGTAAAGCCATGATATGCTGATATCCTAGGCGAGAAGAAGTCGAAAACATCAGATACAAGAAGTGATTGAGTTTGATTAAGGTACGTCTGTCTGAGGCTGTCCACAATCCTCCCGTGACTTGTTTATAAGCAAAGTTGCCATGCTCGCAGTGACCAAGACGCTATGACTATGACATGAACGGCCAACCAACTCCCACCTATCTCAGGTATAACCTTGGTAACGGGAACTTATCAAATTGAATGCGGTCGAATTTCCGCGGAACTTCAGCCCGACTCTCAGCACATTCACCAACCAGATGTTGCAAATGTGAAGAGCAGAAGGAACTCGGAGAGTCGGACATAATCTATTCCTTTTCTATGTAGTGGTCATGTCCTGACCCCTTCTAGCTTGGATGCGGAGAATTACCCTGCTCGCTTATAAGTGCTGTAGCCAATAGTCATGCATGGTCACAGCGACCATGCGTCTATTTTTTGCAACCCAGCTCCTCAAGCTGACTCCCTCCATTTCCTACTGTTCGTTTCAACATACACTGGAATAATTGACAATATGTATCTCATCAATGTTTCGACGTTGAAACTTGAAGAGTTCTATAGTAGTATCCCCGAATATGCAATCTTATCGCATACATGGGGTCAAGCTAGTGAGGAGGTCGTCTTTCAAGAGATGCTCACCAGATCATCCGACGTGAGACTCAAAAAAGGTTACAGAAAGATCGAATTATGCGCCAAGCAAGCTCGAAAAGACGGGCTCGACTTCTGCTGGGTTGACACCTGCTGCATTGACAAGTCGAGCAGCGCAGAACTCTCAGAAGCCATCAACTCCATGTTTTCTTGGTATCGGAATTCTGCCGTCTGCTATATATACCTAAAAGACGTGATTCACGAGCAAGGTTCGGGTCAAGTCGACGAGTCTCTAGGAGAAGCACGATGGTTCACACGTGGTTGGACTTTACAGGAGCTCTTGGCTCCGCGAGTTCGTCAATTCTTCGATGCCAACTGGACCATGATCGGAGAGATATCAAAGAACCGTTACAGAGAACATCTAGTCAATGGTTTCTTTCGTATGGATATGACCGTAGAAGAAGACGGAGATCCTCAAGAGCTTGAGCGGATGAGTCTGGCAAGTCAAGTTGCCCAGATCACTGGGATTCCCAGAAAGGTCCTTTATATTGGCGATCTTGGCTCTTTCTCAGCAGCTACGAGAATGTCATGGGCTGCAAAACGTGAGACAACTCGTGTCGAAGACCAGGCGTACTGCTTACTTGGAATTTTTGACGTTCATATGCCTCTCATCTACGGCGAAGGTAAGCATGCCTTTATACGACTGCAAGAGGAGATTATCAAGAAACAGCCAGATCATACACTGTTCGCATGGCGCTCGGAGCCAAGTTCGCCAGCGCCAACATTCAGCGGTCTTCTTGCTCCATCACCGAGGAACTTCTACAGCGATCACTGCCGTGGTATATTACCAAAGCAAGTTGACATGCCATATGAAATGACGAATAAGGGTTTGCACTTGCAGGTTCGTTTGGTTGAGCATGATCCGGGATCAGATGAGTTCTACGCCATTTTGGACATCACCCACCAGTCCAATCCAAGAAAAGATATATGGTACGGCATCAAGCTTGGACGGTTAGATAGTTGTGGTCAGTACGCTCGAATCAACACCGGAGAACAACTAGTTCGTGAGGTTGAAACGACGCGTACACTTTCCATCAAGCCAACACATATTTACGTTCAGCATTTCATCCGCCACAACTCTCCACTATATGGCAGAAACCGACCTTCCACGGTTGTTCTCGGTTGCGCTATGGAAGCGATGTCCTTGACAATTCTCGAAGCATCGGGCTCAAAGAGCTGGGATTCGGAATCATTTACTTTTCTCCCCTCTCAAGATGATTTGTTCTATGCGAGACTTGCATTCCAAAGCAAGCCGAACCTGAAAGGTTCGTCTCCGTTAACCATTGGATGGATAGTCAGGAAAGATGATATCGAAGGCATCAAGTCTCATCTTGCCATTCTTAAGGAGAAGAATGATTTATACCGGCCGAACACTCTTTGGGAGAATGGTATTCGATCGGGAATGGTCAAGATATATCCTCAGTCGACCTATCATATTCGTGATGGAGAAATGGTGGCTATGATAGCCCTTCATGATCAGATAATTCTCAAAAGCTAAAGTTAGGTAGCTCAAACCAGGTAACTCTACTTCTGAGCTAGAAGAACCCAACTCTCAAACTTGATCCCTCCATAAATTTCAACTTCCTTCTTGAGCACCTCATCAACAGCCTCTGGCCACCTTCTCTCCTCATCATCAGTATATCCCGCGCGAGCAGGACGCATCAAATCTCCCAGCATGAACTTCTTCAGTCCATCTTCCAGTTCAGGTCCACTGACAATAATACTGTCTTCCACAAGTTTAAACCTGGAAGAGTCAAACCCAGCTTCAATTGCCGTCTTTTCCAGAACACCAGACTCAAAGAATTCAGGATGAGGCATTTTCAAAGGCGGAAGATCTGGTCGGACGAGAGCTTGGGCAGCGTGAATGAGTTCACCAACTCCAAAACGTTTCCAGCATGAGATGACGGCCAGACCACCAGGCTTTAGCGTACGGTGGATTTCCTTGACGCCTTTGACTGGATTGGCCAGGGTGTAAACACTGAAATTGAGGATAGTGTGTGTAAAGCGTTCATCGGGAATGCCCTCCAAATTCTGAGAATCTAGGATCTTTGCCTTGATCTGTGGGAGCGAAGTGAAAGAATCCTGGGCAGCTTGGACCATTGGAGGTACATTATCCGTCACCAAAATCTGAGGGACATCACCAGCCGCGAGTCTGTCAACAAGAACTGAGGCTGCTATCCCTGGACCAGCAGCATTGTCATGAGCCACCGAGTCTTTGGTGATAGGTTTTGTGGCTTGAATGCTATCGAAGGCCAAGTCAAGGACACGGTATGTGCTTCGTCCGGTTTGTTGGAGATAATTTGCCGCGAACGCAGAAAAGTATGAGGAAGAGGGGAGGTCTTTGCTTTGGGATGCTGCCATTTTGAAAAGTTTGGCCCATTGAGCTGTCGAGTTATGACTTGAGATCACCGTAAGCTGACACTGGAAACCTTTATATACCAAGAATTGTACGTATGGGGTTGAGGGGTTAAAGAGCCTTCAGTGGGGTCATGACAGCAGATGGAATAAGCACTAGGACTCTTTTGCTACGCATTCAAGTCAAACATCATGACGAGAGTGAGGATAGGAGAGATTTCCCCGGCTGGTAGGGTTTGATGAAATATAGACCCAGCTATCTCTTCAAGCCACGAGCTCTAACTTGCTCTGCAAGTTCACTACAACTTCACACCAAACGTTTGATTATATCCTCTGAATTGGTATACTCCTGAATAATATATTAGAATATTATATCGATCTCACCTAATGAGCCAGAATAAAAGTTCCCACTGAAATGTTCAGGCCCTTCCGCTCCTTGTACCGAGTCCTGTTCTGGACTGATGATGAAATTATCATTGAAAAGTGAAGTCCCATCATTTGATATAAATTCCCCTAAAGAATGAAGATCTTTCCACGAGAAGCTATTAAATGGATCAGAGTTCATATGTCCTTCGCTTGATTCAGTTTGTGACTGTAAAGCTCCGTGGCTGGTCAAGGCCAAAGAGTCTGATGGTCCTTCAACTTCGGGGTTCCGTGATCTTGACTTTCCTAGCATCTTCAACCAGAGAAGCCTAAGAGATCTAGCGTAGCGCTGACCGAGGCCTTGTTGATTATTCGAAGTTTTCTGTAGTCGTGAGATGGTTTCGTAGATGGCACGGCGCACACCTCGTGCTTCTGATGGTTTGATGGCTCCAGCAAAAATGGCCTGTTAATAGTTATTGTTAGACCTGCTCGAGAATGAGGTGAAGAAGAAATGCGTACCTTGAATAGAAATACTGCTGCATAGATAACGTAAAGATAAAATTTGAGCGGCATATACTTGAATGCTTCAGTGGGATCTATGAAGCTGTTGAGCGTGCATAAGATAGAATTTGCTGCGTCAATAGACTCGTAAATGAATCTCGCATCTGGGGCAGCGGCAAGTTCCGAGAACAAAGGACCCGATGGCCTCTTCTTCGATCGTCGGACAATGCGATTTAGGTTTGCTTGAAAAGCGAATGCGTTGATATACAGACGAAGAAAATCATATGATAGCATAAGAGATGCTTTGACACGGGGGATGAAGCTGAGGCCTCCCCATGAGAGTTTCCATCTGCGGAGTACAGATGAGAAGTCGTCCTATCAGAGTTAGCCATTCAATCTAATAGTATATATTCTGGAGAATTCTTACGATGTATCTCACATACTCTCCTCCTATGTATAACTGCTCTCTATGACTGGTTGACGAGTATAAAATATCGTGCGCGTTACTGAACAGCTGAGTGATTTCAAGATGTGCTTGGAATAGTAAAGCGAGGTTATCGTTGCCCAGCTTTTGAGTTTGGAGATATGGAAAGTCAGCAGCCCGAAGGTTGACTGATGGACCTGGTCCACGAGACCAGAACCCTTTTCCGAGACGTATCGAGACTTGACGATCGCTCATATAGCAAGCTGTCTTCCCGTCAGTCACCAAAGAGCGCTACATGGTGGAGATGAAATTGCTTACCGGCCCAAGCTATCCTCTTTCTACTCAAGTTATCCGGTGCACCTTCAACTCTCTGCACAAGGCCAGTCTGCTCCAGGTTCTGAAGATATGCAAGACGAATAGCAACGCCAACAAGCATCCACGATCCCTGGTCCTCTTTGCCACAACCAATCATGAGATTCTCCTCCAGTGGCTGAGGTGCCCATTCAGCGAGTATCAATAATGCTTCGACTGCACCGACCGTGGTAGAGCCGGTGTAGATCAACTTGGAGATTTGGGTCTCCATATACCTAGCACAGGCGTTATGGGCTCTGGACCACGAGGGATCATCTTTTGTGGCGACAGTGAGGATGGCTGTTATAAGGTATGGTTCGTGTTCGATGAGCTCTAGGATACGACTGGAGTCGAAGGCGGCGCTGTAAGCGATGGGGAAGAAGATATGGAAGTTGTCATGGTAGCTTTCCCGGGTTAGCCTGCATCAGAGTATGTGTATAGATGAACTTACTGTTCAATAAGAAAGGCTGCCTCAGAAAGTGTCAATGCTCCAGAGATAACAGGTGGGTAGTCACAAACACCCTGGGATGTGTTTGCCATCCTTGTCGAATTTTCAGGATCGCCTTCTGCATCTTGTGTTTGCGCATGCCCCTCAGGTTCCATATCAGCCACATGAGCCAGCAGATCCAAAGCATCGGACGGATTCAAAAGATCCGATGATGTAAAGTGGCCCTTGAGCCGCACCGCATCACCTGTAGGCTCTTCATCATCCTCGGATTGTTGATCCAGTGGTGATCCAAGGTTTGATGACAGCCATTCACTATGTTGGTCTGGTTCACGGGATTCTTGAGCTGGCACCGGATTCATTCGGTTGATTGGTCTGCTTGGTGATGGTTGATGGGAATCATTTGTTGATCTAGAATAACCAAGACGCTGACCCTTGATACGACGGCCACCGCGCCGAGATGTAGCGAGAATACATTCTTGATTCTTCTCGATGCATCGCCGACATGGAGGGTCTCCAGGCACGCCACTAGAGTCACTTTTCACACGTCAATTGATTTCTTGGTAAGTGGAGGCAATTGCCATGACTTACAGGTCGCATCGGGTCTTACGAGATCTGCAGCTCACGCAAGCTCTCGAAACCCTCTTCTCGGTCTCTGGTCCCGTCGGTGGTGTCATTATGCGTGAGGGTTTCAAACACCGAGAGAGAGAGGGGAACGCGGCATTTGAATATGATGAGGGTCTTGGTTAACTAATCATACGACGACATCAGTCTAAGAGGTCTAGATTGGTATGGTTGGGGTTAAGCTTTGAGCTATGGACAAGTACCGATGTCACAGGACTTGAAGATACTACTGAGCTAGAACGGAATATTCCGCTATGGAACGTGACTAGGGGGTCTAGATTCTAGAAAATGACATGGAGGCTGAGAATTATTGGTGATGGCTATTGAAGCTGAAAACCCCAGTCTTCAATCGTCTCACACTAAAGCGTGAGCTTCTCCGAGGGACCAGGCGAGGGTATGGGCTGGCTAAGGAAATAATTTGTGAATTTTCCCCTTTCCCCGACTTTAAACCACCTGATATTGAAAAGGGACCGGGAATAAGAGGATAATTTTGCAGCTAAAATATCTTGATTTTAATCTATACGATTTGCACTGCAAGAAATGTCTATTCTAGCTAATTTTACAGTTGATCAAGTTGCCCGTGATTTTTCGATTAGAGTCGAATGATCTATTTCAAACCACCACTCAACAGGATATCCTGTCCGGTCATGTATCCATTTCTAGCCAACCTACGATACGTATTAGACGAGTGAAGACTGTTCGCTTTCAACAAGACTTACATGATGATCGCCTCACAAACCTCATTGGGTGAGCCTAAACGATGAACTGGAATAGACGCAGCAATGGCAAGACCTGGATCAGTCTTTTTCAGCTCTTCCAAATCACATCCTTTATCCCATGTTCTACAGACAAAGATTAGCCAAGTTACAATATTGAGATAGCCCGAGAATCTTACTCTGAGATGGGCGGAGGAATCATGCCCGTGGAGCCAATCATAGCCGGCGAGACCTACACCAACCGTCAGTTCCCACAGAATTCTGATAGACAGCTCGAAGAACTTACAATGTTCACTGTGACGCCCTCAGGTGCCAACAAAGTGGCCAAGTTCTGCCCCATTGAACTATGTGGCTCGTCAGCATGATCATACAATAACTCTTGTCTCACTCACGCAAGAGCACCCTTCGAAGCAGCGTAATGGCATCCATTCAGTCCACTTCCACGAGCAGCAATACTTCCAACCAGGATAACTCGCCCCCAACCTTGCTGTCTCATACCAGCAAGACAAGCCTTTGTGACAACAAACTGGCTTCGGCTGTTAATCTCCATCATCTCGTCCCAATCATCTTCTCCAATTTCCGCAACATCGCGGATCCGTCTGCCCAAGCCAGCATTTGCAATCAGAATAGATACTGCCTTGTGCTTGGAGGATACAACATCGCGACTCAATAAGCTCGAGACCAAAGCTCTTGTTGACTCTCTTTGTGAAAGATCTGCATGCACAGGCACAAACAGTTGAGATGGATATGTCTCACTCAACTCCTGTGCAAGTTTGTCTGCCTTTCCTTTACTAGAAGAATAATGCAGACCAACATCACAACCCTGAGCAGCAAAAGCTCTTGCAACAGCGGAACCTATTCCGCCACTACAATCGTTAGCCTGGCTGACAATACACCTCCAACAAAAAAATGTCAACTCACCTTGAACCCGTTACCAAAGCCAATCGGCCTTTGAGGTTGTTGTCTATCGTCTGCAATCGAAGCGTCATCCTTGTATGATTCGCATAAACAAGTTTAATTTCACCCAACGTTTCGATCACTGGCTTTGCTTGCTCATCTTATAAAGGGCGAGAGCTAAAACCTAGTAAACTTAGCTCTGCCGATATTCCGAAGCCATTTACCATCGGCAACTCCTTTTTCAAACGCCGACGGCAATTGAAATTAGCTCTGATGAATCCTGGAGAAAGGGTAACCCTTTCCCCGCAAACATGGGGTCCCCACGAAGTAGAGTCGTATTAAGCTTGGAATGTGGGTTGGTCTTTATTAACCCATCGTCCGTCTCTGCTTTTTGAATTTGATCTTCGTTCTCCACGATACAAGGCATATCAACACTCTATTTTATTGTTTGTTACACCATCAATTGTTCATCATGGAGTTACAGGGCCAGAGCCTCATCTTGACCGTCAGTGTCTTGACGTCGTTGGGTTTTATGCTCATCGGTTATGACAATGGCCTCATGGGAGGTCTTGTCAATACTTCGGCTTTCAAGGACACTTTTGATAGTCCCGATTCTGATATGATCGGCGTTATTGTAGCTATTTTCGAGAGTAAGTTCCACTTCGCCTGTGGACTATGTTAGTTACTCACATGTAATAGTTGGATGCTTCTTTGGTGCCGTCTTCTCCTCTATCTGGGGTGAGAAGCTCGGCCGTCGACGCTCTGTCTTTGTCGGTTGCGTCTTTTTGATCATCGGTGCCATTCTCCAAGCTGCTTCTTATACACGAGCTATGATGATTGTCGGCCGTATTGTTTCGGGCTTTGGTCTGGGTACTGTTAACTCTACTGTTCCTGTCATGCAGGCTGAGTTCAGTCCCAAGTCAAGCCGTGGTATCTGTAAGTTCTTTTCCTCAACCATGAGGAATACCTTTCTAATGTCTCATAGACGTCTGCGCTCAGCTTTCGACTCTCAACTTCGGTATCTTCCTCGTTTACTGGATCGACTATGCCCTGTCATCCCATACTGGCAGCTATGCTTGGCGCGTTCCCGTCATCCTTCAATGTGTTCCTATTCTGGTCATCATGGGTCTCCTGTTTGTTATTCCCGAGACACCACGTTGGTTGGCAGCACATGACAGACCTGAGGAGTGCCTCAAAGTCCTTGCTCAAATCCAGGGCACTTCCACTGATGATCCTGAGGTTCAGGTTCTTCATAGCGTCATCACACAGACTGTCGCCTACGAGACATCTATCGGTTCAGGTTCTTGGAAGGACCTTCTCAAGGAAGATAGCATCAAGTCTCGCAAGCGACTTCTTTTGGCGTGTTTTCTCCAAGCTGCGCAGCAACTCGGTGGAATCAACGCCATCATCTGTAAGTCTTCGTCCTTCTTCATTATGTTATGAACCATACTGATGAGATGTAGACTATTCAAGCACCCTCTTTGAGAAGAGTGTCGGTTTCTCTGCTCACATGTCAGCCCTCATGTCCGGTTTCCTTCAGACTTGGTTCTTTGTCGCTTCTTTCATCCCTTGGGTCTTGATTGATCGCATTGGACGAAGACCTCTTGTAAGTACACCTCAAACTTGTCACCATATGCTAAGCTAACCTATAAAGCTCTTGTCTATGATTAGCGTCATGGCTGCTACTATGGCTGTCCAGGCAGGTTTGATCTATCAGGTCGAGAACAACACCGCTACAGCACATGCCGCAGGTATTGCAGCTGCAGCTATGCTGTTTGTCTTCCAGGGCGCCTTCACCATTGGTTTCCAGGCGACCGTCTGGGTCTATCCGTAAGAACTTTCCATACCAAACTTTATTGTCCAATACTGACAGTTCGCAGCTCTGAGATCCTTCCTCTTCGCCTCCGACAGCGTGGCTCGTCTATCTCCACTGCTGCTAACTGGATCTTCAACTACGTATGTTACTCACTTCTCAAACACAAAGCTACGCTAATTTCCTTCTAGATGATTGTCCAAATCACTCCCATTTCTATTGAAAACATCGGTTGGAGGACATATATCATCTTCGCAGTCCTGAACAGTCTTTGGGTTCCCATCATCTTCCTCTTCTTCCCTGAGACCAAGGGCCTTGAGTTGGAGGATGTTGACCACCTCTTTGGTGGAGAGGACATTATTAGTCAGGTTGATGAGAAGACCAATGCTGCTGTTGTCATGATGGAGTCTGTTGGAAACAAGACTGCTGCTTAATCTATCCAGAATTCATATTGAGAAGTGGGAGTTAGGGGTATACTATTCACGTGTTGTAAGATAGTTCTGGAGATTTAGTGAAGGCTTCAGAGAGGATAAAGAAAGCGAATAGTAATCAATACGATTGACATATCTTTAATGATGTCATGTAAAAGTTACATGAATAGCGCTTACTGCCGAATAATTCTTGATTGGATATTCTGTCGTTCATATGCATAGAGTTTACGTATTCTCCCTGCGTGGCTTCGGCATATGAGCCACCCGCTGCAGATGTTTCCACATTGGGAACGGAATTAAGTTTGGCATTTGCCGCTGAGGGGTAACGGCAGGTAGCCCAGCTCAACCTCCAAATTCCAAAGCCCGATGCCCAATATTTGTTATGTTATCTTCCTCTTCATATCCCGCTTCTCTAGCTACCCCAGCACTTCAACCTCGGAATACAACCCTGACTACTTGGCACAATGTCATTTAAGATTTACAACGATGGTGCAAATGCCATCTTTGACGCTTCTTCAACCGTCGAGGTGATTCATGAGAATGATCAATATCCCTTTGCCCACGAAGCTGGCGTCTTCATTCCAGAAGAAAATGCCCTGTTCATCACGAGCAACCAATTTCCAGACCCAACGACCGGCCAGAAGACGATCCAAATAAGCAAGGTCCAACTCTCTCCCGATGGAAAATTCATTGGCTGCGAAGAAGTCAACGCTCCTGATGTGATCATGGCAAATGGTGGTGTGAACTACAAGGGCGGAGTACTCTTCTGCTCGCAAGGATCCTTGACTGCGCCAGGAGGTCTTGTATTCATGCACCCTCTTGCGCCTTATAGATGTGCAGCACTTGTTACCTCATTCTATGGACGAGATTTCAATTCTCTGAATGATGTAGTTGTTCATTCTGATGGCTCTGTCTGGTTCACAGATCCAATTTATGGATACGAGCAGGGTATAAGGCCAGCTCCCCAACTACGAAGCCAGGTCTATCGATATGATCCCAAGGACGAGTCGGTTCGAGTTGTGGCAGATGGATTCGGTAGACCAAATGGTATATCGTTCAGCCCTGATGAAAAGGTTGTCTACATCACTGATACCGACTGGATTCATGGTAATGGAACTACTGATGACACCAGAGCAAGGACCATGTAAGTCGCCCAACGTCACAAGGCCATGGAGATAGCCTGCTAATAATCTAAAATAGCTATGCCTTTGACCTATCAACCATATCAGGTGAGCCATTCCTCACCAACAAGAGAGTATTCGCCATGGCAGACACTGGTATCCCCGATGGCATCAAATGCGATACGAAGGGCAACGTATACAGTGGCTGTGGCGATGGCGTAAACGTCTGGTCACCAGGCGGCGTCTTACTCGGAAAGATCCTTATTTCGGGAGGCATTGCGAACTTTTGCTTTGGTAGAAATGGAGAGCTGTTTATGCTGAATGAGCATAAGATTTGGAGAGCTCAGCTAGCCAGCGGCGTCAAGGGGGCGCTTCTCGGCATCTGAAAACACGGCTTACTTGGAGGATATACTAGCCTTACACGGTCACAAGATTGTATTTACTATTTCTATTAATATTACGGCAAATGATTCTTCTCAATCCATGTGTCGGGGTGCGGATGACAGGCTTGACCATTTGTGGAAGCATTTGCCGATTCCCGACCTTCGGCCTCTGCTTCGGCGTCTGGAGGTAAAGCCGGCCGTTCTCCAAATAGTCTCAGTTAATCATGGGAACAAAGCCATAGACTAATACCTCGGCTCTTACATCATACGGCGACTGAAGTTCGGTAAATGATAGAGCTATAGAATCTACCCCAAGTCACCGCTCTGCATACGCCGTCGATACTTTCAATATGTACTATCTAGCTACCAACATCGCGACGAGTTCCAAATCAATCTTCCAGAATAAACCCAACATTGACTACACATACTTCACAATGGCCAGCCAAACAAAAAAGCAAACGAGCAAGCCTCGAGTTCGCAAGTCAAGAAGCACAATAACCAAGCAGCAAAAGTCCAAAAACACTGTTCTATCATCATGTCTCTTCTGTCTCCGAAACCGCAGAAAATGTGTACGAATAAATGGACAAGCACAGTGCTCTGAATGCACAGCCTTATGCCAAACTTGCCACTGGCCAAATCTCCAACAAAACCGTAAGCCACCTCACCAGACCTCTTGCGATCCTTCTAACATCACTGGCAGTTCATCAATTATTACACGAGAAACAACAACTATATCATCAGCGGCGGTCACTATCAAAAAGCTTACTAGAAGGTGTCAGAGATATGGAGTTCTGCTCGTCCACGATAGAAACACAACGGACTTTGAAGCGGTTACTAGATGATATGGTTCATGTGGAACAAAGGGCTTTTCAGCTCGAGTCGGAGGAGTCAAGGCTTTGGGGCTTGAGGCTCGAGGCCCAAGATACTGATGATATGCATTCGGAGGACTCCTGTTCAAGTAAGAGTCTGTCTGACCCATCTCAGAGTCTCGATTGCAACTTTGCTTTTCCTTGGGTAGATTAATATCAAGATACCTATGAGCTCAAAACAAAGTTTGCATTGCAAGTGGGTGCATCGCCATAACCTTCTATAATTGCAACGAAACAAGTATAATATTCTAATGAAAGGAAACAACGAGCAAAGTAAGTAAATTGAAAGAAACGAATCCTGAACTAACCCCCCTGGGAAAAGCTCTGATCACCCCACATTTGATCGAGCTCCGTCTGCAACATATCTTGTCCACTGTACCAAGGAAGATCCCCTCCCCCTGGCCTCAAAAAGGGGTCACTCTCAGTCTCTTCAAAGTTCACATTTCCAGCCACGTCTAAACAGGAAAATCCGTAGGTATCAATGGCTTCTGGACGAGCATGAATTTCCTCGACTCCGATTTCTGGCTGGTCGGGAAATAGTTCTGGAATCGGAGTGGTGGTGTTGTTGACTTCTATCAAGAGACCAGACTGAATTGTGGTGGTTTCGTCCTGATCATACCTGAAACCCCTCGAATCAAGTGTGTATGAGTAATCAGGTATGCCGTTTTCCATAGTCGAAATGGGTTGTGCATGATTAACTGTTTCTTCCTCGGAAGCTATCCGAGCGCTCATCTCATTCACATTGGCATTGAGGACGTCCAAAAACCATTGTACTAGTCTTTCAAACACAAGCTCATCAAGCCTTCTCCAAAGACGATCGAGTTGAGACGCAAGTTGCGACTCGTGTATCATATGTCGAACTCTGCGCTGCACAACTGGCTGACAGAAGAGGTCGTCTACTTTACAAAGAACCAGCGCCATCTCATGATCGAGATAGGGGCTTGAAGGAATCGGCTCGTAGGGAAAAACAATTTTGAAAAGTCTCTCCCATTTCTCTTTTTGACTCAATCTGGGGTCGGGTCTTTCTCTGATCGCAGTTTGCATATCCATTGTGATAAGTCCTGCCTCTGGACGTGGCGGAAGATCATATATTTCGACGCATGGGTGCGGAGGGGTGCCAGTTGTGTCTTCGGAGAACTTTCGAAAACACTTAGGGCAGTGGTTAACGAAATGCTTCTCCTGAATGTGCTTTCTGAGGCCATGTATGTCCCTGAGTTTCTTGACACAAGAGTGTCTGTGCTCTCTGGGATCCCATTTCATGAAAGGACAAGCCCAAAAGAGGGTGTTTTCGACAGATGTATCAGTATCGGACGGGCTTTGCCTGTTGCCACTAGACTCCTCATCCTCACTTCCTCCATCCCCATCAATAGTCTGACCTTTGCGGCTTCCAGGTTTGGCACCTTTCCGTGCAACTGATGCCCGACTGCTCTTGGCCGAACTACTGGAGCTTCGATCAACCTGCTTGCGCTTTGCTGCAAGAGTCCGTTTCTGTGGCGCATACGACCTGTAGTAGTAGTCGACAACTCTTTCCACTATGCTGTTGACGGTCTTCTGTAGAGCAATTTCCACTTGAGCAGGCAAACCCGCTTCAATGAATTCTCCTCGAAAGGCGGTTTCTGACTGCGAATTATCCCTGGAAACGGAGCTTGTTGCGGATGTGGCCTCCGGATTTTCGGGGAGGTTGTCCTCATCCCAATGTTCGTCTGAATCGAAGAAACTTCTAATACCAGCAATTGCAGATAGCTGAAACTCGTCACGTCCACGATCGGACCCTGCTATACGGGGCAAGGGCGTCTGAGATATCGAAAAATTCACGCTCTGAGCCAGGGCCGCCTCTCGAAAATTGATCATCGCGTGTTTCTGGTAGCTCCAGTGGCTGACCATCGAAACAAAGGTGAGAGTCCTGCCATGAAAATTCAGGGATCCAAGACAATGAGTGGTTGATCCTTGGTTCATCAGTTGAAGTAAGCAGCACTTCCTCGTGGTGTGGATTGCTTGCGTGTGAGACGCTTTGGGTTGGAACAGTATAAGAAGGTCCTGAATGTGAAGGTTCAGAAGATGACAGGACCTCGGTGAGTCCTAGCTGTGGTAATCGAAAGGGAAGTGACGACGGTACAGTTACCTGTGAAACATCGTCCCCCGTCGTTTCCCAGATTAAGTCAATGTTTGGGTCACCTTGCCCGTCACCTAAACATAATAATGAAGGGCCATAGGCCAAGTCTTCCTCACGGGTAGTCACACCAGTGTGGGCCGCATCTAAGGTCTAACCTTATGTATCAGTATCACTTTGTTTCTGCATGTACGTCCGGTCTATATGGAAGCAACTCACTCTTAGCGAAGGCTTTGTTGGGGGTGCGTCACTAGCAGCACCGCTAGGCTTGGTGGAATCCACTGAGTCAGACATTTTCTAGGCAGTAGTAGAAATGTATAGTATGGCAAAGGTAGAGAGTTGCGGTAAGAGCATGATTAAAATGAGAGAAAAGGTAAGAATTCATTGCGCGACTGCTCAGCTTCTTATGGTAAACTTAATTCAAAATTTGTCGATTTTTTTGCCCGTGTCTTGGACGTTTTTTTGAATTGAGAAACCCTGCAAAAGCATTGGTTGTCGTGACTCCAAATCATATCATCCATACCAGAAAAAGCAACGAGGCTTACTATTCATCATCTCATTGGGAGAGGAAAAGCAGGCTGTATAAATTGCATGCGCACGGGCTGACCGCTTGGTACTTGAAACACCCCTGAGAGAACCTCAGCCTAATGACGGTCACATCATGTGTTCATTCTGTATATTACCGAAGAGGTGCGAGTTACAACATAATCAGCCAGTATTTCTCTTTATGTTGGCACTGCAGATGTCTAGGTAATCAAAATCAAATACCCATAGCCCTGCTCACATAACCGACAATGGCCTTCACCATTACTCATCGCGAAAGCTATCGCAGGCTCGTCATCTGAGATGTTCTATGACCTCTACCAGGTCTCGAATTCTTTCTCCGTTTCCCGATTGAACATCAAAATCTAAGTCCCTTTGCCCTGTCATCCAGCCGATATCTGGTACCACTTACGCTCTCTCCTACCAGCACCTCAGCTTGACCTACTTCCGGCGGTTGGAAATATGAACAGAATAGTCGATGTTTCGCTAAGTTCTAATTTGCTTGCTGATATCGTGGGTACTAACTCAAATGATTCATGCGAATGATTTTGATAGCTCCCAGAATGCTCTCAAGTCGGGTTGTCGTGCCCCCATAAAAGAATATTACTGATGATTCTACCGCATTGTCGTTGGCGCCCCTCATCTCGCATGTCGAATTCGTCTACTAGACAGACATTCTCGCTGGTCTCATCCCATGCATAGCTAAGATAGATGTAGGCTCTGTTCCGATTCAACACAAGGCTGTACACAGAGCTATTGACTCCCGGATAAGTCACGCCGCGCTCTGCAAGGCGATGGCGCAGTCTCTCGACCATTCTGACGCCGATGGAAGCGCCTTGAATACAGTTGAATTCTCTCTCATAAAGGTTTCCGTTTTGCTCGGTATTGAGGTCGTAGAATTTGACCACTAGAAAAGGATAGAAGAGGCTTGTCCTGTCGACAGCCTCTGCTTCTACCTTCGACCAGACGGGTATTTCATGACTTTCGAACATAAATTGGGGAGGAATCCATCCGTAGATGAAATCTGGTTGAGATTGCAGGTGTCGAATCTCGTTTGTAGATTCAATTTCGGCCACAAATGCTCTCATGTGCTTGTGGTCTGTATTCTTCAGTACATACGCCTCGCTGATACCAAGAGTGTTAGACTCAATGTTTCGCAGAAATTTCTCTTCCCAAGAGCAATCTTGTGTCATAATGCCAGCCTTGAAAACTTCGTGAGCGTCCTTCTACACTGTCTGACGCGCAGGCATGTTACAGATGTAGCGCAAGAGGTCAGCGTTGAGAGGGCCCATTTCTCCAAGTACATAACGCTTTAAAAAGTGAATGCCAACCGAACTGAGTTTCCGCCAAACAATGACAAGTTGCTCAACCTCTACCTGGGGAGGGTTCCCGTTGGCTTCGACCATGGCTTGAGCCATTGCTATCTGATGTCAAGATCGCAGAAGATGCTAAGGCCGAGCTGCTCGAAGATATAACTGCAGATCTTGATAGATAAGTGACTATTTATGAGGAATATCAAAGAACAGCCTACCTTGGTCTGTTAAAATGTGTGATATCCTCACACGAAAGGTCTCTAGAGTTCTCAGACGTCAGAGCTAGGTGATGAGGTAAAGGTTTCTGGCCAAGTTCTGAAGTTGAAGATATTTATACTGAGAAAGCAAAACAAAGCTGCTAAGAGTAGGGCTTTGGTGAATGCAATCTCCTTACCAAACTCTGTCACTATTCACTAAGTATCAAAGAAAACCCCAAATCATACGAGGTAACTTGTCAGTGTGTCTTTCTTTCAGAATATGTTACAGTTCTCTCTTTATCACAGTACACAAACTTTCGAAAATCATTATAAGTGTCCAGCGTTAATGGAGTTATTATTAGCTGCCGGCGCCAACGCAAGTCTCCGCCTTACACGATAGATCATAAGCTAATCCATCCGACCCTTTACACCTTCGAACGTTTAACCTAACAGGCAGGGAGTCTCAAGTGTTCTTTAGTGCCGTCTCTCGTTTGCTCTCCTTCTCAAAGAATATGCCTATACAAAGACGGGCCAATGCTGGTTGAATGATTTCTAAACCAATAAACTCTGGTCAATGGTCTAATCGATCGAAACCTTGAGCACTTTAAAACAGCAGGCTAGTTGATTCTTTTCATAACTAGAGGTTGATGCTCGGGTGATGAAGCAGAGGCAACCCTTCACTAAGCCAGCTAGATCTCCAAAGTCGCTATCCAACGAATACAATATTCTCTCCATATATTAAATCTTAAGCTTAGCCAGCAAGTCGTCCTGGATATCTGCAGCAGACCAAGAACCATCAGATGGGACCAAGGCCGGTCCCGCAACTGTTTTCGGTGCAGTCTTCTTCAGCGTCGAGATGGTTGTTCCTTTATTGACCTGAACCTGGAGATTGTGTTTTTGGTCCTTTTTATCTTTCTCGGTCGTCATCTTCAGAGAGTTAAAAGGGGGTGACTTCGCCAAAAGAGAAGTGTTATGCGATGCGCTCTGTGGCTGCATAGCATAAATGCAGTTACAATTTCAATTGCAATTACAATCACAAACAGAGGCTACTTGAGTGTCGATCCTATCGAGGACCTGTACTGGCGACAGATGGTGGGTGACACAATGTTGGTGAACAGGCATGCTATAGGTTACTATGGTTGGTTCGCCCGAATAAACAACCTAGCGATAATTAGGCCGGTATTGCTTCGGTGGGTGGCCTCAGAATGATCAGAACTTGTCTATAATTGTGTGTGTTACATATTACATAGCTGATTGCTGGCCATAAGGTTAAACTTTAGGCTGCTAACACACATGATAAGGACACGATATTCTTTTTCACAATATAAGCTTCTACCCAAAAGTGTGTGTTACATATACATACACAGTTTGGCCAAATATACCTATGTCTCTTGGCTAGCTGTGATAAGGTTAAGAGGTTAAAAGAGGCTTCAGCCCCAACATAAAGGTAAAGAACACAAATTAATATATATAGGCAATATACTCTTTGCCCTCGCTGGTGCCTAAGATATAACTTTTGGCTGAAAAGTTAGATATCCTGATGACTGTCTCTAATAGTGTATAAATGACGGCCTGCTGCCCTTCCGTCAAGATGATCCAACTCAAAGCACACAAAAACACACAAGGTAAGATACCCGATGCAAGCAAGTCTGTCTCTTGGCTAACATTGCCTTTCAGGCATTACCTCAGAGGCTCAAAGCCTGCATTCAACAAGAGCGTGATCGGAACTTCGTTTGCCCCACAATTTCGCTTCCTTCTCATTCCTCAAGCAAGGTCCATCATTTGCACTTCATCATCTCTGATTCTTTATCCTGATATTACAGCCGGTAAGAAATTTGAATACCTCCAGCATGCAGCGAGCGACGCAGAACGGCCTTAAATGGCAACAATCATGGCTGTATATGCTGCCAGTATGGACGCGAGAGCCTTCCATAGGCGACATTGAAAGCGTATCCCGACAACAGCTCAAGATACCGTCAGATAATCCCTGCACCATCACATTTCACGCAGCAGGTGTCTTCAACAAGGTCTATCTCGTTCGTACTGAGGGGAGTACTTTCGTCATGCGCGTCACCTTGCCTGTCTACCCGCGACATAAAACACGCGCCGAGGTCGTTACCTTGAAATGGGTGCGCGACAACACCAGTGTTCCCGTCCCCAAGGTCTTCGCTTTTGACGATAGTAACGACAACGAGATCGACTTTGAATGGATCTTGATGGAGTTTATGCAGGGCACATCTGCACAAAAGCGATGGCGTACCATGTCGATGGAGCAGAAGATCGCGCTCACGAAGCGATTTGCGACATTCCAGTTTGAACTAGCAGGACTCGAGAAGCAAGAATCAGCGTTCAAAAGTATAGGGACATTGGATTCTCCTGAAATTAACCTCGAGGCCGACCCCGAGGCACCTGAAGCTACGGTGGCACCTGGACGCATGATATCCCAGGAGTTCTTCGAGGGGGATCATCTTACATATGACATCCCGAGGGGGCCATTTCTCTCTACTCATGATTGGCTAAGCGCCGTATTGGTAATCATCATACGCCATCAGAACTTGGTTCTAGAGAAATCTGAGGATGAAGACGATATTGAAGACGCGGAAGAGATCTTGCCTATAGCGCAAAGCCTTCTGGCTCTTCTTCCTAAAGTTTTCCCTCCGGATTTGAGCAGGTCAGAGCCATCAGCTCTCCATCACCATGATCTCCACCTCGACAACATTCTCGTTGACGAACAAGGAGAACTCACAGCTGTGATCGACTGGGAATGTGTGTCGGCACTACCTCTCTGGAAGCTGAGGCAAGTGCCCAAGTTCCTTGATGACAAACCTCGTGAAGATGAGCCGCAGCGCGACGTATATGCGGACGAGACACCAGAAGAGGCTGCCGAAGAAGCGGGGAGGCGCAACGACCCAGATTACCTGGACAACGAGGGCAAGGATGAACTATACTGGATTCACAAGATGGAGTATGAGACTACGCAGCTACGCAAAGTCTACAAAGCCAAATTGGAGGAGCTGTGTCCGGATTGGGTCGAGGAGAACCCCTTGAAAGACGGTTTCTACAAAGCAGTCCTGCAATGTGATGGATTGTGGAGGAAAAAGGCTCGTACATGGGTGGAGAACCAACAACTCAGTGGAGATGCTGCCAACCTGTCCGCTGCAGTTGCCGCTGTCGGTGTCGCTGGTTTCATGATTGCCGCTTAAGGGCTTCGCTTCAAGCTTTAATGGATGGATGCTTAATGGATGAATACACACGTTATGGAATTGTCATGTTTAGATGATGGATAGAACGGATTGACTTCTGTATGATATCCCGTGCAGAATTCTGCACTTTAGATTATGTATTTAATGGTTCATGGACTCTTTACTTTTACTGTACCCTGACTTCCTCGATGCTTCTGTGAAACTAGTGAATCTTCGATGCAGCATGTCGGCTCAGTTCTTTCATTTCGTAAACTAATTAACATGCAGGCCAGGCCATCCATCTTCGCCGGAATCGATGGCATCGTCACGCTATCATCAACCTTCTAATGAACGACCACTCTTCCACAACTCGGCAGGATACACAACTAAGCAGTCCTTACATTCTCCACAACCCTCACAATCCGGACCCCATTCTCCAGACTGAAGATTCAATCTCCAAGACGTCGGTCTCTCACCACAAGGACCAGTCTTCAGGTCAAACCTATCAGGCTTAGCTGGAAAGTTCTTCCAATAAGCACCATCCTCTCTGTCCATCAGCGTGCACACATGCACACCAGTCTTGCGCCCTGCAGCGACGGACTTTTGCAGAATTAGTTTCTTTAGACCCGCGTCGATGGGTCTCCCAAGAGCGGTCTCTCTATCATCCTGAGCATGTCGTTTCTCGACGTCCGTGAGGTAAATAACCTCGAGGTTCTCATACACGCCAGATTCGATGAGTGACGCAAGTGCTGAGTCGAGGGTATCTGACGGTATACCGTTAGGCTTCGAGTCATCCACATGCTCGTCCGATCGTCCCCAAATATAAATAGCTTCAGTGCTAGCAGGGAAAGCCTCGGAGACATATTCCGCAAGTTTCTCTGCATTCGGATTCTCGCCCTCCAACTGGTAAAGCCCATCCAGTTCTATGTCAGAGGCTGCCATCGTGAAGAGTCTCAGCTTGTTATCAAACCTATCAAGCTCTTCAGGTCGATAGTTGGTACATCGGTAGCCGTGCATACCATCAGGATTGTAAATAATGAGCTTCTGTAGGGTTGTCGCATTCTCAGTCGCAAGATAGCCCACAAATGCATCCACGTCGTCAAGATCTCGCCCATATTCAGTACCGACCCTCAGAACCACTGATTCCAAACCCTGTGCTACACCTGCGATGTTTTGGTAGAATTCGGTAGAGAAGCTTGAAGCCCCATCGATAAAGAGGTGCTTGACGCTCGAAGTGCGGTACGGGAAGTCATACTGATCAATCATATCGAAGTCCTCGTCATCTTCTTCGTCGCGATCGTAATGCAAATCGTTGAAGTAAAGACTTTCGAGGTTAGGTATGTAGAGAAGCGCCGCAAAGTCGCGGCCATCGCGATGGACATTTTCGTCGTTCCACGAACGTTGATCTGTCTCGATGCCAACTGCGATAGAGCGCAGAGACTCAAAGCCTTGTAGTCAGCCCTTCATATGACGGCTCTGCTTGATGGCTTTTGTCATACATTTCAGAGTTGTGTGAGGATCGAGGCCTCTTTTGACGAATCGCAGACTGTGAAGACGAGGGCATGATGTGATGAGGAGGAGTTTGAGGAATGCATCTTGGCCAGACTCAAGATTTCGTCGGATCTCATCAGAGTCATCGTCTGAAAAGGACCATAATTCTTGTCCAGTCTGTATATATCTCTGCATGTCTCGTAGATCCAGCTCAGGCCTTGTAGGGAAGCCCTCAGCAAAGCAGCAAGTCCCGGGCAGTTTGGGAGCCCACGGTCGCCAATCTTGCCAACCTTCTCGGCTACCCCAGATCTCCAGTTCACGAACATGCCATCTCTCTATGCTGGCTTTCGTGTTATCTTTTAGTAGATCAATCACAGTCTCTGGTGAAAGGTCTGATACGATTCTGTATTTGGCGTGAGCATCGCGGTGAAGATCCAAGAGATTCTTGCATTGGCGGTGTAGGGTAGTGCAAGTGAGGGCCATATCAAGATATGCGGAGGGAGGACTGTAGTCCATAATTTGAAGAATGAGCTCCGTGGAGAGGCGCAGGAGATGACATGTTGGTTCTGACATGGTGTTGTTGGCCTGGAGTCCGTGAATGAAGTTGTGAGATGAAGGTGGAGTGGCAGCGGAGCCTCTTATAGAGACAGTCTGACAGTTAAGTATGGGGGAAAGTCGCTGAGAGGAAATCGCCGAGAGTTGGATCCCAGAAGCTAGGCAGAGCACTTATCGCGGACTGTTAATAAATTGGCGGCTTGCATATAAATAACATAGTTTACGAAATGAAAGAACTGAGCCGGCTATTTTTACACTAAGTTATACTGAATTTACCTAAGTCTTTTTGTTATTTAGAGTAGAGGTCCTAAGTTTTCTTGCCTCCCCTTGGTCGTATATCCTGCTGAGTTGTGGAACAGTGGTTGTTCATGAGAAGGTTGGTGATAGCATGACGACTGCCATCGATTCCAATAAAGATAGATGGCCTGAGGCTTTAGTCTCGTAGTGCATGTAACACATGGATACCATGTCCATCAAGAGCCTCGAGATGGAACTGCCGATGAAGGCATGTGCTTCGATGTTGCAGGTGTGATGTCAATGAAGTTGAAGATGATATCAACAATCTCAATGCCTCGCCATGACTCGAATTCAGCTGAACAAGCATTAGTATCAGTCCATTACCAATCCAGGCCTCAACTCACCATCTTAGCCTCCATTATGATCCCCCGGGCCGCGCGTTCGACGCGTCGTCTCTCACCACCCTCAACAACCTGACAACTCTTCTCGTCTCTCATGTCCTGATATGACCGCAGTGAACTGTATCAATCATTCCCCCTCATACCCCATCCCCCTCTTCCACCAACCCCCCAAGCCCTTCTCATCCATAACCCTCCCAAACTCCCTCACCGACTCCGTCTCATCAAACCCCGTCTTGCTTCCCACGCCCCCAGCCCTCGCAGGCTTCGCAACACATTTAAAGTCTTTGTACCGCAGCGCTTGTACTGTAGATACCCACTCCGTCAAACCAGCCTCGTCGCGTCCCTCTGCAAACATTATCCCCGGTGATCCGCCGCTTCGCACGTACAGATAGTCCACGTTGAGCTGTTGTGCTGCGCGGCGAACGCGAGAGAGCTTTCTGCGTGATGTTATATGGTGGGTGCGGATCAGACAGTTGAAGAGTGAAGGCGTTCGTGACATGATGTTACAGGTGGTGTTGGAGAGACGTTAGTGAAAAGGTTCATGATATCACGATCGGACTTTTATGGATCCAATGCAAAACACAACCACATCACGAGAAAACAGAGACAAAACGGTATAGAGCGTAGTTAACGTAAAATTCATCCTCGTATGTGCACATCTAAGGATATAAACCTAGCCTAAGCAAACCTAACGCCTTCCTGGTATGTATCGTATCCTCCGCAGCTGAGTCAAAACATCATGACATGACCAACATCAAAGTTTATTTACATACACGTACGTTATCCAACAACATCAAGTCCCTCAATCCCCAGGGACTCCTCGTCATAAATGGGTATAATGTGAAGAGCTAAACGAACTTTCTCGTTCCCTGCACGCCAAAAGTTCGAGCTAAGTTGCGCTGCGCCTCTCAGCTTAGACACCTCGGAACATGCGTACCACCAAGAACCACATCGCACCGATAAACTTGAACGCGCTCAGACCTGCCACACTCCAAAGGACGATAGACATGTAGATGTTGGATCGGCTCAGCTGTTCCGCTTCATGGTCCTTATCCTTGTTCGGGCTGATTCGATCCAGACCTGCAGAGCTCAGAACAAGCGCTGCCAGACCAAAGTTTGTGACCATCCAGATGAGTACGACACCAGTACGAACACCTCTGTAGTAGTCCATTTGCCTCTCCTGAAGCAGGCTGGGAGTAGGAGCAGTCTTGACTTCAACGTGCTTCTGTGCAAAGACAGCAAGTTCTCGCTGGTATTGTGCGTTCAAATCTCCTTCGTCGGGAAGATCCGTTTTTCCAGTACCATCCTTGGTGTTGACCGAAGGAAGCTTCTCTACCTTGTCGTCACCCTTGGTACCCCAGGAAACATCGTGCGTGTTGCAGAAGGCGTAGACGTTCAGAACGTTCGTAAAGGTGGGCGTGAGAAGCATGTACTGGACCAAAGAAGTGGCCATGTGCCAGGGATCCAACATGATCAGCGAAGCAATCAACCAGATACCAAATGTCGACATGACTGAGATGATCAGCATGTAAAAGACCTTGTTCTTGAATACGTCTGCGAAATTAAAGCCGTTTTCGTCGTTAACGTCAGCTATGATAGCTTTGACAGCGATGAAAATAGCAGCAAACAATAGATAGCTGGTCGGTTGTTAGTGTCAGGCAGCAAGAACATGTCAGTGAGCTTACATCATGATAGCAGCCCAGAACCAACACATGGCGGTATAGAGTCTACCAGAACCTGCTGGTCGATTGCCCAGAGATAAAACGAAGCAAGTAATCAAGAATACACCGTAGAGCCAGGTGAAAACGACACCTAGAATTTCTCCTGTCCGCCCAAGCAAAGTATCATCTCCCAAACTCGTTGTGAGAATCTTGAAAACCAGGAAGAAGTTACCAATAGCAAACCAAGCGAAGATCATGTTAATAGTGTTGAAGATGAATTCGATGAAGAAGGCAAACTTTCGCAGGAAAGTGTGATCAGATCGGAGAAAGTCGAGGAAGTGAACAATAGCGTAGATGGCAGCGAAGAAGGAACCGTTGAGCCAACGACGGCGCTGAAGAACAAGCTCGGTAACCGTATCGGGAACATCAGTCTCGCCAGTAGCTGACTTGACGTACTGCAGGATCCAATGACAGTTGCGCTTGGTGACCAGTTCGAAGCAAAGAATACGATCTTCGGCGAGATACATGTTGGACTCGAAAAGACCAGCGTCGCTTCCACCGTGGAGCGTCTCACCCAGGAAGTACTTCTCAAGAGGTCCCTTTCCGTTCTTGTCGTTTTGAAGAGCTACATAGCGGTAGGCTGAGAATGCACCGGGCAACACCGAGATGAAACCAAAAGCGGATTCCAGTGGCTTATCGAGAATGTTGCTCATCTTGTACTCGAAGTTCTGAGCAGCGACGAGCGGGTTCAGAAGGTATTTTCCACCAGAACCCAACATGGCCTTGATCTCACCACAGGCACCACCGCACATGGGCTCGAGATCAAAGGCCTTCCAGAGATGGTAAATTGAGCTTCCACCGGGTCGCGTACCCGCATCGAGAAGCACACAAATGTTGGGGTCCAGGACTCTACCAAAGGCCGTAAAAAACCATCTGTGTGAATTAATCTTCTTGGCGTTCTTCTCCTTCAAACAGAATAGCATTTGAACTGGCTGGCGTCGGTGGACGAGCTGAACAACATCTTTCTTGATCTGAAGGTGAGTTTGCGTGGTGTATTCGTAAATATGGGCTGTGACATCCTTTCCGTTGACCTGCTGCTTGGCGATACCCTCTTGATAAACACCCATACCGGCCAGAAGAGCCTTGGTTCTGGGGTTGATCTTGGAACGACCATCACTGACTACACAGACGACGATCTTCTTCCACGCGTCTTTACCCCATGTCTTACTGTTAGGACGGTTACACATGTACTCGATGTTCTTGAAAACACCGGTCATGGTTCGGGCAAACAAAATATCGTCCTCGTTATACATTGTCACGACAATGAACAGCTCAGTGTGGCGGGGCTTTGTGAAGAGCCTCTGTCGCAGTGTAAAGTCGTGATCGTAGAAATCATTGGGATCGCAAGTCGCAGCAGAATATCGCATGTGTGTGAATTCATCACGCTCGCCGTGGGGGTTCTGCTGCAAAAGAACTGGCGGAACGGGACAGTCCAGAACCAGGTTACCACGGTACAAGAGAACTTGCTTGACGGTTTTCCAACGTTTAATTCCACCACCTTGTTGCGGCTGGTCTTGGTATGTTTCGCTTGGCGCATCTGATGGTTGGTGTTGCAGCATAGGCCTGTGGTCATCGTAGGGTTGGTCGTACTCTTGGTCATAACCCTGATCATAGGGTTGCTGCTGAGGACGAGGCTCGTAGGGTTGGTTGTAGTAGGCATCGTGATGCGCTTCAGGGTTTACGGCGTAATCACCAGGAGAGCCGTAGCCAGACAAATTGTCGACGGATTGCTGCGACAAAGTCAGTTCAATTCTTGATTCCACGCGCGCAACGTTCAATGTGGCGAAGAAGACTTACAGCCGCATTGAGGTTTAGATGATCGCTTGGAGTAGGTAACCGGTGCTGGTCGGGACCCGAGGGCATAGCAAGGTGCTGCTGAGAAGGGCCATATTGTCCATATCGGCCATCGTCGAAGGGATTATCGTCGAGCTGGTAGCCTTGCTGGAGCGGCTGTCCTGGTGAAGGGGTCCGGTGTGGGTGTGGATGTTGCTGAGGCTGTGCCCCATAACGAGGATCCATTTCGTTGTTATAGTAATCGTCGTCTGAAGGCAATTGCAGTTAGACTTATATGTTCAAGAGTATGTTTGTGGATTGAGTTGGCAACTGGTGTGAAGAGCAATTCGAGTGGGCGCAGGTAAATAAACTTGCTAATGGTGCCTCAGTGATGCGCGTCAAGACGCAGCAGCAATAAACCTTATCACCACAACCAAAGCTTGTTGCAGGTGGTGATGATTATGATGATGATAAGATTATGGCCACTTTTACAGGTTTGCCTTTGCCGAGTATCAAGAGCAAAAAGTGAACAGATGCCGAGTTGCAATGTAATGCAATTCTAACCAGGGGTGTTTAAGAGGGAGGGGTATGTCTCGACTGTCTCATATTGAGGGAGAAAGGGGCAGATGACGATGATCAGAGAAACGGGAAGGGATGAGGTGCTGTACTTGCCTAGGCGATTATACGACATGATTGCGATTGTTTATGCGCACAAGAGGCGCTATACACATATAATTTTGAAGTATTTGGTTGGGTCTTATTTTGAGAGCGCGGTTACAGTTGCGCAAAAGATGGTTTATGGTTGATTGATTGTTGCGCTGGTGGTTGCCCCGGGTTTCGGTTCCCACCAGAGACCAAGGAACCGCGGGCGGGCGAGAAGTGTTTGCGAAGCTTGAGTGACGTTATGCGACGATGCACAGACGCAGGAGAAGCGGTTATCAATGCGCCAACGAACGATACTGTGAAACGAATGCACAGTAAATAAAGAGGAGAGAACAAAAAAAGGATGGACAAGAAAAAAAGATTTTGGTCGGTTTCAAAGCTGACGAAAGCCAATGTCAGTCAGTGTCAATGTCTGACTGCAGCCGCAGACAGGGATAAGGCGCTAGCTACCTCCAACTCAAGATGCGAGCGAGAGAGCGAGCGAGCAAGTCTGTAGGTGGCTAACAGTTGCGTTGGGTCTGTGGCTCGGCTGCTTGGTATGCGCGTCTCAGTCTGCGAATGAATGGCGAAAACCCTCGTCCTTGTCTTGGCAGATCCGTTTACTCCGTTAAATCCAAGGACCGAGGAGTTGGAGGGTCTAGCTTGGCGTGCTCGAGAGCAACGGTCTCTGTGTTTCAGACTCTCCCCGAGTGGGATAGTAAAGGATGATCCTCCACTGACCCAGTGACGGATAAGGATATGAATGAGCGAGTGACGTTGGTTTGGGGGGCTCGGTTTGAACCGCCAGCGGGGATAGGGCGTTGGAAGTGGCAGGGGTTGGATCTGCCTGTCCAGTCCTGTTATCGTGGAGGAAATGATGAAGTGCAAGAGAGAAATGAGAATCAGTATCGACGAGAGGCAGATCAAGTGGTTATACAAAGAGGCTGACTTTAGGTCTGCAGCTGAGGCTCCTAAAGGTAAGCTAGCTACTGCACAATAGCTCCTTTCCTCTGACCTGTCTCATCACACCTTAGCCCGATTACTTTCTGTCAGCCCAGGCGCAGCTTAGATCCATCCTCCAATTCCTCTCACAGTCTAGTCTCAAGCCGCGCCTCCGCCAAATATCCAACCCAGAAACATCCAGCCAGGCCTAACCTCGCGCCTTTCAAGCCTCCAGATGTAATGTGCCTTTCGGCTGCACCCACAAGGCTCTCTCGTGCGACACATCATCGCATCTTGCCGTTGAATTTTAGGTCATGAACCAATCGCCAATGCTGACTAGCCAAGCCTCCATCATCCTCTCTCGCCCGAACAGCGTTAACCTGCTTACAGACGCATGCAGCCCTAGATGGAGTAATCACATCTGGGTCCCGTCCCTCCACTGTTCTGTTGCTGATATAGCCAGTACCTGATCAGCAGAAAATCCAAAAATATCTCCAACGGTACATGAATCGCCACAGTTTGAATGCTCTTGGCTCTTGGCTGGTTCATCAGTCAGGTTTAGAAATGCCGCAGTCTTACAGTAATTGACTGCGCCACGACCTGTCAATAAGAACCCCTGTGCCAAGATCTCGGATTCAAATCGTTGCGAATTCATTTGTATTTTCGGATTTGCCATCATCTCCCCATGTTCCCATTTGGCTTTCTCTCCGAACTGTTGGACTGTGTGCTTCATTCCGTTCAATCTTGGCAAATACAGCACATGACTCTTCCTGTAATACGGAGGCAGGCGCCAAAAGTCCTCGCCTGGAGATCTGTTGATATAAGCAGTGATCCTTATATAGACCTCTAGCGAGATTAAGGAGAGCTCCCTATAAGCTCCCTATAACTACAGAGGCTATAGAGGTAATTAACCTTCAATATCTCAGCTAGATCTTCTATAACTACAGAATAATTAGCGATTAAATGATAAAAAGAAGTACTCTTTGTATCTTAATAAAAGTAGGTTATCAGCCAGGATCTTCTTGGGCGAGGACTTTTGGCGGCTACCTCCGTACTTGCAGTGTAGCTGAAAAATGACCCCCCTCCAGGAGTGGAGATGACCAACCTAACTCAAAAGAGCTTAATCCCATGGGACAAACCTTTTGTCTTCTCTCACGACCGCCATGACAACTCTTCAATATAAGGGATGCGGTACGGAGTACAGGAACGGGAGAAAGTTAAATAAACAATTAACAACGTAAGAACCCAATCATAAAAAACAAAAGTGTCATTTTCAACAAGTTCGGCACTTTCGTCAGCCATCAGCCCTAAAATTGGTTGCTCCGGGTACCGCTTCTTTTTTATGCAGCGGGAAAGGTCCACGAATATAAATCTGGCCTGGTCTTTTAGTGTTCGTCAGTATCTATATTTTTTGGTACAGTTCTGAGGGCTTGTCGAGAAAAACAAGTTCGTTTACATTTATCAGAGGTACACCTCTCCGTCCGAGTTGTACCATATCTTGTAGTGCTGTTGATTTGAGGTTAGGGCATGAAGTTGTACCCAGCATTCTCATGGTCACGCTTGTCCTTGACTGGGAACTTGGTGATAATCCAGGTATGTTTGGGCATCTCATTGCAGCCATCAACTTCATGCCAGAGAGTTGTGCTGCCAGGTTTAGAAATCCGACGTTATTAGTTCTTAGGCTTTATGCACCAGCATTGCACGTAAACTCGGCATTATTTATTGATGAGAGCTGTCCTTAGAGCTTCCACAGCCTCTTGTGCAGAGTTGTACTCAAAATGCCATAACTTCTGGATAACATCCTTGACAGGGTTACTGTTACTAACGTAAGGATACTCCCCATCCATAAGTTTCTGCTGGAGTTCCTCTATCTCGATTGGGCCATAAGGAACAGTCCATGCTGTTATCTCACAGATTGCGGTACCGAGCGCAAATAACTTCTTTTCAAGTATACTTCTAGTAGCAGAGTCCTCTTCTCGTCCTGGAACCCAACAACGAGGTTCACATGTAAAGAGAAGCTCGGGGAATCTGTCCTTCAGAATGGATCCAGCAAAGTCGCAGAGCTTGATGTGAATATCATCGAAGCCAAGAACATTTCGAGGTGAGACATCACCCCAAATGTCTCCGCAAAGTCGATTGCTACTTGCAAGCGACGAACTATAGTCGGAGGGTCGTTCTTCCCAATATATTCCCGTAAGTTACCATGCGGCGCCCGTTCAAGACGCAAAGCCCAGGCTTCCTCTCCATCAGGCATCAGTTCGACACCAATACACTTAAGGATACATGGGTGTGGACCGAGAGCTTCATAGAGAGCAGCTTCACGCTTAAAGAGGTTGCTCGTATCCTCAGCAAACGCTGCGTGGTCGTACATTTCACCGTCTAGCCAAAACCCAACTGCCTTCAGAGCAGACTTGAAATTGCCTTTCTCTGTGTACACGATGCTTAGACCTGTTCGGCCGAGCGGCTCGAGTCTGGCCCGGATAGCATATGCAGCGTCCCGATCAGAGAGCCGCATTCTAAAATAAACAGATCGATTCAAAGGTGTTCTAGAGTAAAGCTAGAATAGGTGATATAGAGAAGAAGAAAAGCATCACACTGAGTACTTTAGACAGGTCATAATTGAACAGGTTCTAACGTTGGATGGTGCGGGGAAGTTTATTAAGCTTAATTCTTAATCCAGTGTCAGGTCTTCGGCGAAAAAGAAAGTAAGGTAAAAACATACCAACTCAGATACTAATAACGACCATTCAAAAGTGAATCGGCATTCCCAATAATCACAATAGTAGCATTTCTCAAAATAAAGCAATATCAAGCTATTTTCGCCAGGCAGCCCTGCCAAGTAGTAACAACAGCCTATTATTAAATGCCGAAGCGCCCTGCTCTTGACGTTCAGGCGACTAATTCCCGTCCAATATACGAATATCCCATAACGAATATCCCATAACGAATAACTGATCAGCTAGGCAATAAACTCATGCAAGCAGTGAAAAACACTTAAATTAGCCAGGGTGCCGTGGTCACGAGAGGTCTCAGAGACCCTCTCGTCAACCAATACAATGTGGTTTCGGTCCGTCCCTTGTTGGCTGCGGCTGAACTTCCAGCATACCTGATCCTTGTGCCAAGATAACCTCTTCCGCACCAGAGATAAACGTTGTCACCGTATTAGCCAATGGTTGTTCAGCAGTCATGCAAGTTGTTTGTCCAATTCCGCTCTCTCGAATTTTCTCTTCGAGAGTCGACATCTTCAACAGTAACATTCTGACAGATAATGGTAGAGAAGGCTCGCTGTAAGGTCTAGTCATTATATCCTTGTCTAAATGCCCCTTGCATTCTGTTCAAATTCCCACTGCCGTCTCTAAAAGCCACCCAAACGTCCTCCCACTCACCGAGGCAACTTGCAGACATGGCGGTTTCATCTTCCATCGTGACTTCACATATACCCGCCGACTCTATTCAGCTCGTGCAGTCTATGGCCCTATCAGAGCTTTACCTTCTCAGAAGAACCAATAGAAACGGCTCGCCCCTGGCATAAACATAAACGGGCATGCATTGGCGTGTATGGCTTCGATGCAGATCTCTTCAAATTAGCTAGGCCAGTTCCCGAGGGCAAGCAGGGACGAGAATAGTTGAGATACGGTGTAAAGATATGCCGCAAGATGGGGTCCTAGTCAAGGCTACGGTGGTCTCATATAGAGTTGATGCCCTGCTGTCAGTTGTGCGAGTAGTTTTCGTTCTGTTAGTCAAGTTGGGTCCCATTGTTTCACTTACACGTTCTCCCACAGTCTCCAGTTGGAGCAATACCAGCAACTATGTCTCGACTTCTTTCAGTCATTCTCCTCTCTCTACCCCTTGTCCTCTCTGCAGACTTCGAAAGCGTGACCATCAGTGCCAATCTCGACAACGTTGGCCACACATGTATTAGCAAATGTCTCTACTACACCGTTCTGTCCGATATGGGCAGAGCCATGGGTTGCGATGATCCCTATGACAACAACTGTTACTGCGCTACAGCTGCTGCATCTGCCAACAAGGCCGATGGCTTCATGTCCAAGTGTGCCACCTCATTGTGCTCAGCTGGCGATCGCTCTCGAGACTTGACTTCTATGCAATCCTACTACGCTTCTTACTGTATGGGCGCAGGCTTCACACAGCCTGGTGCTACTGAGTGGTACAACCCTGCTGAAGCTACAGAGGAGTCGACGAATGAGCCTACTGCAGAGAGCAGTGGTGACAGCGATGTGAAGCCCAGTCGAACTGCCAACTCAGGTGGTGATGCAACTTCAACTCACATGACCATCGTCACACAAACGGCAGAGGATGGTGCTTCCAGGACGCAGGGTAAGTTCCTGCTGCTCATGGTGATGGTGCCTTTGCTGTTGCTTCAGGTACTGTTCCTGTGCGTACCCTATCGAGAGTTCTTGCTAACACTCTGGCCACTAGTAATCGTCGAAGCAACTTCCACTTACTGGGTTAACTCGGACGGGTCCCCAGCATCCACAAAGAACGAGGATGATGGCACCTCTGTTGTCAAGATTGGCGTGGGCGTCGCTGTACCAGTGGTGGTTATCGCTGCTGGCTTGTTTGCTTGGTGGTTCATTAGACGAAGAAAACAACAAAAGGCACAATACCCCCATACTACTCAACCCCTTAGCGAAGCTACAACTGGCGGCGGTCCTGCTGTCGTGGCCTCTGTCTCCCCTTCAACACCTGAGAGGAGAGACACCCTACCAAGAAAGCCCGTCGGCGCTTCAACAATCTCTTCTGTTTCTTCTTTGTCCAAGACCAACGAGTTATCTGGTATCGGCGTTCAGCGTGAACTTTCTGGTCGTGAAGTTCATCCCTTTCCCAACATGACCCCCAGTCCGCCGATCCAAGTCGCAGGACAACATGAGATGACGGGTGAAGGATGGAGGCCAAACTTGGAGATGGATGGTCGTGATGCTCGTGTGGAAATGTCGGGTGAGGCAAGGCCTCCTGAGCTCCCAGGCTATACCAACTCGGCGAATGCGTACACGCCTCATGAGACTGTTCAGCGTTGGGAACTGCCTGACAACTCACGACAGAGATAGACCGTGGGCTTGATGGCTGGTATATGTTGTCTTGTATTCTCTTCTTAGTAGTTATCGTGTCATTAGGGCCAATGTTCTTTTTCGGGCGGTGGAGTTGGGCGAGGGAAGGGTGTATCTAGGGCCTGGTCAGTTGTTATGGATGTTATTGATAGGTGTAGAGGAATAAATTAATTACTATGGTATGTGCTTGCTTATATTTGCTGCGTGTCTATTTAAGAACCAACATAGTGGTTTGTTAGGGTAGCGGACACTGTATTCATTCTCTTGCTTCTTGCCTCGTAGTAGACCGTCCAGTATACTGATGGAACAACTCGAGCGTCCATTGGCTTTGAACGAGGGGGGCCGCTTAACTCGAGTGAATAGTTCAGGCGATTGAGCTAACACCCGTTTTTAACACCCAAAGGATGAACGGGGTTTTGCTCTCAGACATTGCTATTCCCTGCAATTCGGAATATCAACGCAGTCAGCCAACGCCTTTGCTGACACACTTGTTCGAGATCAAGATGTCATGAACCACTCCGCACCGCCAACATTCCCAGGTTCACCACAGCCACCAAGGAGAGCGCCAATACAAAAAGAAACATTCAGAAGCTATATCAACTGCCAAAAGTTGAAAAGAAGGGGTCTGGCCGGGGATTGAACCCGGGACCTCTCGCAAGCTATGCTGTAGGGTTTTCCCTAAGCGAGAATCATACCACTAGACCACCAGACCAGTTTTAGAGCAGGACATTTGATGCTGCTGTTGGTGAACGGAAGGGCCAATAATACGGTTTAAGAGCAGAGGCTCCTGAGAATGAGGCCCTCAGTAGAATGATCATGTCTGAGCTGGAATACGGGGTGGTCAGCAATTGAAAGACAGCCGAGGTCATTCAGACATTACCATGAGATGTCCAGCCCTCAGTAATCCCCTCAGTATCCATTAGATAATAATCATCAGATCAGTCTGCAGCCCATCTGTGCAAGTCCGCTCGTCCGCAAGAATCTCCCTTGTAAGTGTTTGGAGCGGAATTAATAATCACATCCACACCCTACCAACACCGCACAAAGTGGGTGTCGTGCAAGCCACAGCCGCACAGTGGTGCCAAGACAAATGATGAGAAACTCCAATTCCAGCCTGCTGTCCTCTGGTTGGTCAATTCGCTGTCACAGCTGCTGAAAATGGACAATCGGGGTAATACATATCTTCAAACGCCGACCCTTACGGTGGCCGCGTGCCCCGAGATCACTTATTCACAAAATTGTGACGACAATGGCATCGTGGGTTGCGGAGTTGTGTTTTGATGTCGAGGGTATCGTTCAGATATATAAGGATGGATCGTATCTGTGAAAACGAAAAATATCCCATCATCAGCACCCAGATCATCAACACTCAATCATAAGAAACAATACTTGAAACATACCCTTCTTCCCCCAACTAAATCAAAATCATGTCTTCTCCCAAGCTCATTACTGTCTTTGGTGCCACTGGCTCTCAGGGCGGCAGTGTGGTGCAGTCCTTGCTTCAGAACAAGTCCCAATCCTTCAAGATCCGAGGAATCACTCGCAATCCTGATTCCGAAAAGGCCAAGGCTCTCGCTGAGCATGGCGTTGAGGTCGTCAAGGCTGACGGTTTGGCCAAGGAAGAGGTGGTTGAAGCTTTCAGGGGCAGCTGGGGAGTCTTTGCCAACACAAACTCGGATGATCCTGTGAGTTACCAAGATTAGTATTTGATTCTCCTCTGACACAGTTGCAGTCAATGAACCAAGAAGGTGGACCTACCGAACTTGATGTAGGTAAGAGCCTCGTGGATGCGGCCGCAGAGGCAGGAGTTCGTCACTTTGTGTACAGCGGGATGGCCTCTGCATCTGAAACCACCGGAGGGGCGGTTCCCAACAAAGCTTTTGAAAGTATGTTATCTTCTCTTCCTTTAACATATCCATACTGATTAAATCCAGTAAAACATGCCGTTGGGGAATATGCAAAGAGCAAGGGGTTTGAGACTGTCAACATTGTCAGCTCAGGCTGGTACATGGAGAACCATCTCGTGGAAGAATTTGCCCCAGCATTGGGCGGTTTCCCTTTCACTTCTGATGATGAGGGCTTTCTCACTCTGCATGTTCCTCGCTGGGGCGGCAATGAAGAAATCCCCTTCATCTCCATTGGAGATGACTATGGTGATCTTGTTCATGGCATCTTCCTCGATCCCAAGAAGTACAACGGACGTCTCGTCCAAGGAATCAGCGCCAGCGAAACAGCTGAGAAGCTTGTTTCCGAGTTTGGAAAAGGTGAGCGCCATGTGGTTTCAACTGTGTTCTCCTGGCTAATAATTTGTCAGTGACGGGAAAGAAGGCTCGGTTTGTACCCATCGAGGACTGGAAGACCATGGAGACATACGGCGATCAATCCTTTGAGACTGTCAAGTACATGTTCGGTTTCTGTCAGTACTCTGGCGGCTTGTACTATGGAGTACCTAATGACTTGAGCCCTGCTGCTGAGCTGAAGGCGAAGGCGGCTGAGGCTAAGGGGCAGTCGGGCGATGCTAAGTTGATGACTCTTGGGGGCTTCTGGAAGAAGTATTTCGCTTCTTAATCGTCGCCAACGATCATTTGGGATGAAATGGAACACGATTTGATTCAGGAGAGCTCAATCCTTGATCTGTAGTAGTCCGTCGTCAGTATTTGACCACAGGTAGTTTGTGTTGGTGCTTAAATGTAATATTCCTCATTTGTCGATACCTTCATGCCTTGTTGGCATATCATATCATGGCGGCCATAGCGCATTCTTTCATGCATGCTTGCTTGGTAGATAAAATTAGGGGTGCGAGCTACAGCTTCCCGTTAGGATGAGCCAGCTGTAAGGGTCGGTGCATCCAGTGGAACATCGTTATTGGAGAAGTGAAAGGAGAACAAAGATGGATCATGCATATACCAGGAATCTGGGAGGGAGATGCGTGATAGGAGAAGCAAGTTGGCTAAGCCACATCACTTGAGCATCACCCGCGCACATATAGCAGCCCAAACACCTGCAGGTATGAATGGCCTCCCCTGAAACGAAGACTCACTCCCCTCTACACTGACATCATTTTGGTATAAATGATCCCTAAGCTTCTAAAATACAGGCCATTGCATTTTGTGGCTTCCCTAAAGTTCATTTGGTTGCCACTGCAGAGATTCATGGCCTAGCCACATTTCTGTACCTATAAATTGCATCCCCACCCACTTCTCGTCTTCTCTCCTTCAACACTCCTCCACAACACCAAGCAACAGAACTTAGGGAGGCAAAACTCAGCACTCTCTAGTTGCAGAGTGTTTGTTCTTCTATTTTCCTTCTCTTACACCTTCCCGCCTTCTCTGTCAAACCTTAAAAGTTCTTCGGGCTTCTACCTCTCGCCTCTTTCTCTCGGTGGTTGCTGCGGCATCACACAGCAGCAGAGGGGAGGCACAAAGCTGCACCCTACCTTACCTTCACGTCTATCTTAAGTTCTTTTCTTTAGAACGTCACAACCTACACATCTTCCCTCCCGCCTCTGTCGGATCAAGCGCTACGTGGAAACGCGCGTCCTTCTTCACCCTTCTGTAACCTATTCCAACCGATTCTGTTCACGTTCATCAGAATGAGCGACAAGCCTGACCCAGATGCCGTCAAGGCGGCCCTAATGGTAAGACTCCTTTTTCACTTCTCACTCTCTTGCGTAAGGAGTTCATTCCTTGGTCCCTTCATATCATGGGGGTCTTTTTTGCACACAATCCTTTTCCCGAAATTGCTTTGCTTTCGCTACTGGTGCACCATTTTATCGTCTTCTCAATGCCATATCGCGACCCTATAACTGACAAATCCTGATAGGCCGACCTGTCTCGTTTTCGCCAGGAAGAACTTCCTCTGAACGGTAAACCAAAAGGGGAAAAGGACACAACGTACGCACCAAGCAAAAACAATGGAACCGACCGCTATTCAGATGCTAAAAAGGCTGTGCTCGAGAACAAATGGTCTTTCAAGATTGACGATGGAGAGTCCCAAAGTATGAAAGGCCTTGAGCCCGAAGATTCACGACCTTGGGCAAAAGGCCAGACTAGAAAGAAACTCTCGAACATCATGGTTGACAGGTAAGTCTTTCTGCCTACAACATTGAGTTCTTCTGACATCTTCGACAGAGCTGCTCCGGCTATCCCTGCTTCTCACGGCACACTTTCCTCCCATCAGTCCCAGAGAACTCGTGTTCAGTTCAAACCTACAACACCTGGTTAGAAGCCCTGTGTTACAAGTTTGATTGAACTTTACAATGTTAATATGGCCACAGCGAAATGGGGCCCACCAGCTACACAGACAGCTTCTGTAGCCAACCGTCAAGAGCCCCTGCCTGCTGCTACTCACAATGGCAGCTCTTCCTCTGCGAATGCTGTTTCTGTGAACGGCAACTCTCGCACACCTTTGGTCACCCAAAACCAGGACAAGCACGATCAGGGTCAGAATGCATCGGAGCACCTTCTGTGCAGCAAACAGTGCCACTTTGTTCCAGGGAAGAAGACTGAGGCACTTAGTATCGTCACAAGTGTCGCTATTAAGATCCGAATCGCAGATGATGACGGCATTTTGGAGCTTCGAAACGACTCTAAGGGCCTTCGAATCCATAATGCTCTTGATATTGAGACACCTGTCCTTGATGGCGTCTTCTGCACTATCAAAGTGAAACCTTGGCCCTGGTCTGAAAATCTTCGATTTGCCACGGTTGACGATGCGCAGGAGTTCAAGACTCGCCTGTCCAAGCTCCAGAGGTGTCTACTGAAGCGACAAAAGCAAGAAGGTACCGGCGAGTCTCAGGTTGCTGACAAGACTGAGGAAATCAACAAGGAGGAGGACAATAACGACCTCTTAACGGCTGCGAGCCCCATTGCAAGCACGGCGTCCGATATCTCCATTCCTGGCTTTAACAGTCCATCTCAACAAGTGACCATCACGGACCAAGTGCCCCTAATCATGGCGAACGATGACTGGGGAACTACAGCTAATAACAATATCCCCGGCCTGGGGCATGAGACCGAACACCTGGGTCAGTTGTTCCACCAGGTTCTGGAGCAATTCGGTGCCCTGAAGAGTCACTCTGGCGAGACAATGAATGGGGTCGAGTATGAAATCCTCGAGCAGTCTCTCAGCCACGGTATTCTTCAGGAGTGCGATGAGAAAGTTCGCAACGATACCCTGAACATTATCCGTTCCATGTTTGACGTAGGGTGTAAGCTCGTCTCTCGTGAGCTTGGTCCAGGCCTCGTAGATGACAAGTTAATCGGGAATACTGGCAATGGCACTGATCTTAGTCTCCGTCAGGGAGCAACCGCCCAGCAGGCGGAGGATTCGACCAACCGCTCCGAGCTCGGTATGCCTAAGGGTTTGGGCTCTTCACGTTTCGCCAAAAAGCCGGTGGCATACGAAGGCAACTTCACCGGCCCGATCAAGTACTGAGACTGATGCCGCTATGTATGAGAACAGAAAGCTTGGGGAAGGCTGGTGACTTAGTTTGGTGTAAAGGATCTCTCGTTTGGGCCTGGTAGTTGGGGCATTTGTTGCGATGAAGGTTCTCCGACAAGGACTTTCACAGGTAGTCTTGGAGAGTGACCTATCTACAGGCAATGGAAGCGACTAAAGTGCATGTTTGTAGAAAGTGAGATAGTCCCAGCGTGCCCAGTGTAATTAAGCAAATTGTCTGAATCCTTTTCACTGCTGGTTGTGTGAATGTGTTTAGAATTGTTCGTTTTTCTTGTGGCATCTGTCTTTATATGTTTCCAGCAACTGTCTAGAGTCATGGTCGAGTCCTTGGCCATCCCTCAAGGCATCGCCAGCAAGTTGTTCAGCTTCTCTATAGCGATGGAAGAAGTAGTGTTCTTCAACGGCATGGATAACCTCCTGGATGTCCATCTTGGTAGCGTCAGGACCCAGCGGGAGCTTAACTTTTTGGTAGACCTTTTCCAAGTCAGCAGATATCCATGTCTACGCCCAAAGTCACTTACATCGCCGTTCTCGACCTTTGCCCTGTACTCCTTCTGGACTACTCGCCAAGCTTCTTCTGACTGTCCTGTGCGGCGGGACTTTGTCGCCTCTGCTTCATCGGCTTCATCTGACGATACATCTGCGAAGGCGAAGTTGACGAGGGGATCTTCATCATCCATCTTGTGGTTTAGTTTTGGCTGTGAATGACGATGAAGGAAGGAAAGTAAAGACTGAGTTTTTGGGATGGTGATAGGACCCACTTGGACTTGTGGTGTTGGGTGGATGACAAAGGCCTTGACTGTTGTTGCTCAAAACCTCTGTAGAAATTCAGTTTTGGTTCCTTTTTATTGAGGAGGCGGCTGTAACAAATTATATGCTGTGCAACTGGGTACAGTTTCTAGTCTTGTAAACAGAATGGGGTATGGAGCTCGTTGACACACTTCTAGCGAAGAGCTGGACCAGAATGACCAGGGCAAAAGACTATAAATCAATTACAAGCAACGGGATACCTTGAGCCAATCAACAACTCAAAGGTAACACATCATAGCCTGAGTAAAGGGGAATAAGTATGAGATAAGTTACACTTCATACTGCTATTAATCCCTGGATTTACAGGGGTGGATAGCTGTGATGTAACGACGTGGGGCAACGTCTTGACGCGGGGCATATTCCAACGACATTCAAGCTCTTGATGACTTCTTCAACTCAATTCATTTTCATTTTACAAGATCATTCGCAAAAATGGAGAGCCAAGTTGAAAGGCTCGTCGAGAAGGCGTGGAGGAAGTATGAGGAAACGCCAAAGGATAAGAGATTATGTGAGTACCCATCAGCACCCGTCCTCTTTCAACAGAGCTCTCGTGAGCTGAGACGTTACTCTTCTTTACATCGATATACTTCTGTTCGTCACAAATGAGTGATATGGCTAACATTCTTAGTGATCGGTGTGGCTGGTATCCCCGGCTCAGGTCAGTAAACACACTCAACTTCAAGCCTCGACACTCACACTCTTCAGGCAAAACAACCTTCTCACAAATCATCACCGATCGAATCAACACCCGTGCTTCCTCTTCAGATCCATCCTCACCTCCTCCAGCAACTTTCGTTCCCATGGACGGCTTCCATCTCACCCGCGCTGCCCTCTCCGCCATGCCAGATCCCGATACAGCCCATTTCCGCCGCGGCGCAGCCTTTACCTTCGATGCGCCCAAGTTCCTCACCCTTGTCCAAGCACTCTCTAAGAGACCAATTCCATCAGAGCCAATTCTTGCGCCATCCTTTGACCATGCGTTGAAGGATCCTCGAGATGATGATATTGTCGTCAAGCCGGAGCATCGGGTCGTTGTACTTGAGGGGAACTATCTTGCGTTAGATCAGGATGTCTGGCGAGATGCGGCGAAGCTTCTGGATGAAGTCTGGTTCGTTGAGGTGGACTTTGAAGTTGCGAGGAGGCGACTTAGGGAGAGGCATGTACGAGCGGGTATTGTGAGGGATCTTGAGGAGGGAGATCGAAGGGCCATGGAAAATGACCTTGTCAATGGTCAAGAGATCATTGACTTTAGACTAAAGGTAAACGAGGTGATCCAAAGTCGTGAAGACGGAAGTTGGGTCCATGAATAGAAGACCTGAATAGAGAAATAATAAATACTTTATGCATTCTATCGACCAATATCAAAGGATATCTCATCTAAGTTTCTCTAACCATATCATCGTAGTCTTTCCAAAGCGCAAACTATGCCAAATAATAACCAAAACCTACTCCAACGCTGTAATCAGAACCAACAATGCCCCAATTCGCTCAAATCCAGTGGCACATGCAGATGATATTCGCATCATGTTTCGTTCGATGTCCTAGAGCGTTCCGCGCTCAGTTTACGAATCTCTTGGGCCATGCTATGTCCCTTGCCCTTGCGCGCTGAAGTGATTGAACCACTACTCACATCCCGTCCAGCGGTAGCGGCCTGATCCAAGCCCAGCACTTCAATGAGCTCAGGAATCTCAGCGTGGTCCCGCGTTGTCTTCATGCGATGGCACCATGTGACTCTCTTCTCTTCGTTTGCATCGTGGTCCGTGCCTGCTTCTTCTGCTTCTTCGAATGCGCTGATAGGTTGCGCCTTTTCATTTCGTGGTGTTGAGACAGGTGTGAGGATGTCTCGAGGTTCGAAGAGGAATTCACCGCCGACTTGACGCTGATCACCCATCTTGAGAACGTTTCCAGTTGGGATTTGCTTCACTCCTTGGACTATGCTGCCCACAATGCTGTGCATCATGCTTCGGCGCATGTAGGCTGGCTTGGTACCCAGCTGCAGCGTCTTTGACATGCCAAGGGCGTCGAAAAGGGATCTCGTCGGATCGGTATACACGGGGAAGCGACATCCTGTCTCGTTGACATACATATCAATGAGCGCAGGATCACCACATCCAATGACCGCAATGAATGTGCTCACTGGTAGGCGCAAGAGAGCTTCGGGAGTTATAGCCTCGGACAAAGAGCGCAGAAACTCTTGGCAGTTCTAGAAGGACGATATCAGTAACTTGAAACGACCACGAGACGAAGGGGTCACGACATACGCCACAGAAGAAATGCCTGACAAAGATGATGAGCACGCGTCGTGCAACGTTGCTACCAGTGTAAAGAGTCTTGAAGGGGTGTGATTTTCCATGTCTGTCGAGAACGATGTAATTTTCGATCTTCTTGAGGGTTTCGGCGGAGGGTAGATCGTTGTTGGTCGCAAGTTCGCCTTCAAAGTCTTCGGGTTGCGTCTTGTCGACCTTGATCGGTGTAGGAGGAGATTTGCTTCTCGTGGAGGCGGCTTTTTGAGGTACAGAGCAAGTATCGCATTTTGGAGCTTCAGAGGTCTTTTCGTCAGAGTCTGGCACTGGTCGTGGTGGAAGAGTCGGGGCTCGTTCGACGGAAGGATTCTCAGGGGGGATGCCTCCCACGGGCTTGCGCTCAATGGGAGATTTCGTGGTGGTTGAGGCTTTAGCCTCTGTGTGGTTATCCGTCATGTTGGTCCAGAAGATCTTCAAAAACTAAGAGAAATCGCGAGTCGTGAAAGACCAAGGTTGCAGTAGAAGTTGAGCTTAATCAAGTGAGGAAACCCAATCGCAGAGGGGCATACAAGCGGCCCGTGAGTGGCGCCGCTAAGAGAGCGGTCTCCAGCTTATAAGGGACCGGCCGCAGTGGAGAAGGAGTTTCGCTGCGTCGTAAGCGTAAACGGAATGGCAGTGGCTTAGATTTGTGAAGAGGGAGGTTTATGAAGTTATCACGAGATTCCTGGTTCAGAGAAAAGGGGGGAGACGTGGCGTTTTAGGTCGGGTCAGGTTTCCTGTCCATGAAGCGGCAAACTGACTTATGACCTGGTGGCTACCCTTGTTTGGCTGACGATGCCCTGAATTTCAGCGGCAGGGTAGGTTTAGCTTGATTTTTTGGCTGCTTGTGAGGTCATTCATTGGACTGCAAGGGGATGGGTACCCTAGAGATGTCGTGAAACGGTCGATTTTGTACTGAAGGCATGAAAAATATCTCCATTCTGAGTAATTCTATTATGAAATAACTTATTAGTGGTTCTAACGGTCCCTTAGTACAAATTGGGTACTGCAGGGTCGCGGCGTGAAAGATCAGCATCTTGTCACAGGAACAGAGGTACTGAATTCACTGAAACACACTTGACAGCCATGGCAAACATCACAGCGTAGGCCCCTGGAAGCAAGAAAACTTCTGACCCTAAGCTAAGGCGCCAAAAATAATTAGTCTAAAGGCTACTAAGCCTATAAAAAATTTACCTAAGCTTACCTAAGTCTTTTTGTCACTTAGGATGGAGGTCCTAAGTTTTCTTGCCTCCCCTTGGTAGGGCAGTACTGCATCTATCAATGCCAATACTGTGAAACCAAGCCACGCAGCAATACCAGACCATCAGCCATCATTCATATCCAATAAGTCGTCACAAGATATACTAGAGTTTGGTGTTTGGTAAAGGTATGGGCTGTAAGTGATTGCCGATTACGACAGCTTGAGCGCTATTTATAAACACCAACAGTAGCAATTGTGATCCAATACATGTTCGAGGCACCAGCCGTTATCTGACAATCAACCGCCTCGCGTATCATTGGCATGGATGTCCAATCCACTTTCGTCATGTCAAAAATCTGTCAGCGGGGACTATACCAGACAGAAATGCTCGTCCCCATCGAGAGGAAAAACTGTCCGAGTATTTCTGTCGGTATAAGTCAAATTCTTGGTGGGGTGTGACATCTTCCCACTCATCCAACCCTCGCACCAAATTCTCTCTTTTTTGCAGCTCTCACTCATGTGCAGTTAGCCAAGATGGCAGCTCAAGTCCCCACTGAAGCTCTCAAGGAGCTCAACGGTAAGTTCCTACGTATATCGTTTACTCAGCGGTGAACTATCATGTGCAAACGTCTGAGCCAAGTCTGACAACGATTGCCCCGCAGTGGCCGATGGTTCTCAGAAGCCCGGCGCAAACACACAATCAAAGACCGACGCTGCCGGAGACGATCACGGCGAAGATGATTCCGAAGATGAAGCCAACGGCACTGCTCCTGCCGAGGGAGCCGCCAAAAAGAAGAAGAAGAGAAAGCCCAAGAAGAAGAAGAAGAACCCTACCAGCCAGAGCGACCCTCCTCGAGTCCAGGTCAGCCAGTTGTTCCCTAACAAGTCCTACCCTCATGGAGAAGAGGTTGAATACAAGGACGAGAACAACTACCGTACTACCGATGAGGAGAAGCGCCATCTCGACAACCTGAACAGCGACTTCCTTGCCGATTACCGTGAGGCCGCTGAGATTCATCGCCAGGTTCGCCAGTGGACTCAGAAAAATGTTAAGCCCGGACAGACCTTGACTCAGATCGCCGAGGGTATTGAGGATGGTGTTCGTGCTCTTACCGGACATGCTGGACTGGAGGAGGGTGACAGCATCAAGGCTGGTATGGGTTTCCCTTGCGGTCTTAGTCTCAACCACTGCGCCGCACATTACACTCCCAATGCCGGTAACAAGATGGTTCTCCAGAAGGAGGATGTCATGAAGGTCGATTTCGGTGTCCACGTCAACGGCCGTATTGTCGACTCTGCCTTTACTATGTCTTTCGACAACAAGTACGACAACCTTCTCAAGGCTGTCCAGGAGGCCACTAACGCCGGTATTCGCGAGGCCGGTATCGATGCCCGCGTTGGTGAAATCGGAGGTGTCATCCAGGAGACCATGGAGAGCTTCGAGGTTGAGATCGACGGAACAACCTACCCCGTCAAGAGTATTCGCAACCTTACAGGACACAACATTCTGCCCTACAGCATCCACGGAACCAAGGCCGTGCCCATCGTCAAGAGTAACGATCAGACCAAGATGGAGGAAGGCGATGTCTTTGCCATTGAGACCTTTGGAAGCACTGGTAACGGATACGTCCGCGATGATATGGAGACGTCGCACTATGCTAAGCGAGGAGACTCGCAGCACGTTGATCTCCGTTTGAGCTCGGCCAAGTCGCTGCTCAACGTGATCAACAAGAACTTTGGCACTCTGCCGTTCTGCCGCCGATACCTGGACCGTCTTGGCCAGGACAAGTATCTACTTGGAGTATGTGTTGGAGTTCACATTGAAATGAGCTATTGCTAACAGTTTAAAGCTCAATAATCTGGTCAACGCTGGTATCGTCGAAGCATACCCGCCCTTGTGTGACAAGAAGGGCTCGTACACTGCTCAGTTTGAGCATGTAAGTGAACCATTGATGCTTTACAGGTGACAGTGACTAATAAATCTTAGACCATTCTGATTCGACCCACCGTGAAGGAGGTCATCAGTCGTGGAGATGACTACTAGACGAGTCTTCTGGCATGTCATGGAGTGAATTGTGAGATGGACTCTGAAATACGACTCTCCTCTTTCGATGCGAACACGTCTGGCTATGTAAATAACACCAAAATATGATTTACGTTAAGCATATGTGGCCATTATTGCATTGTTAACTATGTAGGTTTGTTGTTTGGTTCATGGCATAAATGATCAAGCGTTACAGCGGTCAATAGCCTGAATACCAGTAACATCATTATGCAAGAACCTGGCAAGTTATGCATTGCTACGTTGATAAATTGCGTAGTTATGACCGCCAATGCAAACAACTGCCCATTTTGACGGCTGCAAGATGATCGATCGATCTATCTAATCTTGGAATATCACAGGAATGATCGATGCTATCTTGAGCTTCTGTATCGATTCTTGTACATTCCACAGACCAAGACCCTTGAAATTTGATCTTCTCGCCCGCGTTAATCCCTTCCCCATATCGAGCCTCACAGTGACAAATTGACCAATGCTTGACGATTGATCACCAACGCTTAGCTTCATCGTTCTCCGGTTTTTCCCCATCATTGACGCACTCGCCACTCTGTGGCACAGTCACTCTTTCAGCAATGCACGAGACCAGAAATCGAGCTCCGACCTCCTCCTGCAGACCGAGCCAATCATAGCCTCTCAATATCCCGAGGCTTTATCGCGATCGAGAGGCTTTGCCGTGTAGAGTTAGTGTTGTGTCATACCGGGTTTAGTGGCTGAACGCGGATGTGCTCGGGCCCAGAGCCGATGGCCGGCGATAGCGAGTACCCTCCTTCACATGGAATATTTTTTTCTTAGAGGCTGCCCGTGGAAGGAGGAGCCAGGGCGGTGTCCCCAATTAAAAAGGCCGCATCCCGTCCATCGCCATCCATCTCCATCGAGTGCTTATCTTTACCCTCACTTCCATCACTCTCCATCGCCACTGGAGCATCTTGTATATCTTCGTTTTCTGCGACTGATATAATAAGAGAGGCGTCTACTTTCTTTTACATCTTTGATTTTTTGACTCTTCACATAAACGAGTCTCCTCTTTCTTTGAAAGCTTTTAGCTTCTACACGTGAAAAAAAAAAGTTTCTGACCACCACGCGAGCAATTTCTATCTTCCGCAACAACCTCCGACAAACCCGACGAGCCTTCAACCCATCAAAATGAAGGTCTTCAGCAACAAGGTCACCTACAACTACTCCTGGGACGAGGTGTCCACAGCCAACTGGACAAAGTACGGCCCTTGGAACAACAAGTCAGAGCATGTCATTGCCGTCGACACCCTCTCCCGCGAAGTCGACCCCACGACCGGTATCCTTCGCACTGAGCGTCTGATTACCTGCAAGCAAACCGTGCCCGATTGGATCAAGACAATTATCGGTGGTACTGGCGACGAGAGCTTCATGTATGAGGCTAGCTACGTCGATCCCGTCAACAAGACCGTCACCATGGTTAGCCAGAACTTGACATGGAGCAACCTCGTCAACGTTCAAGAGGAGGTCGTCTACAAGCCCCTCGGCGACCACCAGACACAATTCATCCAAAACGCCAACATCACTGCCCTCTGCGGTGGCTGGCAGCGAATCAAGAACAGCATCGAGGATACTATGGTGCATCGCTTCCGCGAGAACGCTGTCAAGGGCCGCGAGGGCTTTGAGCGCGTTCTGATGATGAGCCGCAAGGCTTTCGCCGAGGAGAAGGCGCGCCAGATTCTATGAGTTTACCATCACGTATGAATCACGCCTTATCTCCAAGGGTTGCACACGACACCAATCTCCACTACTCACCGCTACACTATTTAACGACGACACGGCATAAAATCGGGCGCGCGACATTAAAAAAGAGGAGTAGATGACACTTGCAGCATTTTATTGGCGTTTAGAAGGTTGTTCAAAAGTTATACATAAAAAGAGGATTTTGCTTATTTGGGCACGATACATTAATGCCTTGCGTTTTGGAGTTGTTCGGACTATACCCCGGTCTATTAGACAGTCGAGAGCACATGGGCCCCGAGGAATTGCCTCGGGTTCATCGCCTAGAACGGGCTTCTTGATAGAGTCACTGATTAGAATACTTAATCATGAAACCTATTACTATAATCTATAATCCCATCGTGATGACTATTCAGCTACTATTTCTTATCCTTGGTACTAGAATCTAGCATAGCCGCTTCAGCTGAACCGATCTCACACACCATATGCACTTACCCACACTTGATCGCTTCTCAACGGCCTTTGCCCGGCATTCGCTATTTCTAGTGCCGAATGGCTCACACCTTTGCCTCTCCGTTCCCATCCGGCCGAGCTTCGGTGGTTCGTGACCCTTTTATCCCCGCAGCAGCCGTTTTGAGGGGGTGGGTGACTAGGGAAGTTTAAAGATGGGATTGTCGGAAGCCGATGCTTCGTTCTATGATTAGATTGGGCTTGAATGAAACTCTATCTCTTTGAGCGGCACAAGTCGCCAACAGGTCACTCGCCCCACTTAGCTGACTAATCCCGTTAGTACCTGCGGGGTACGTAAGGTTCCCGTT
>NJCR01000373.1:0-66374 GCA_002234235.1 Fusarium hostae
TCTAGGCCCTACCCAAGTAGTAGCTACAAACACAAACCTCAATCGAGATTGCTACGCCTTGTAATACATAGATTGTTATTCTGCGCCTTCACAACTGCAGTCCTTATGTTGACGACATCATCACATCCCAAAGTGGTAATCAAGGCGAAATGTGGGTATAAGCCACTTGCGACCCAAAAACACGGACAACAAGCCGACCCCAAAGATTCCTCAACATTCGGGGCATTAGGCAACGATAAATTACATAAAAGAGTAGACAACAAGCGGGGGTCGTATTCGCGTGGGGTTTATGCCGCTGCACCTCGCTGCAATGAATTGAAGTGGCGTACAGCGAGAAGAGGGGAAGTCATGTTGACTGGCTAAGCCGAGAACAACACAGACATCAGGGTCACTTGACATCGTCGGTTACCTAAATAAGTAACCCGCGTATGCATTTGAGACTGATGCGTGGCACTTTGACAAGTGCAGCTCAATAACTCGCTTGTTACATTGCGGGGCTATTGTGTGAACTGCAGCTGCACCGAGGATAGAACATGATCTGAGGTAAAGACTGGCTCTTGATGCTACAACAAACCAACTAACGCGCTTACAAAGTTGAACCCCAGATTGACTTATCACCAAGCCACTTCCAAATACTCTTATCCGCCTCCTCAGTGTTACTAATAGAAACTCCCTTCGACTGACCAGTCGTATCGGGCCCAGGATCATTGAACAGCTGCACACAACGAGTGTTGTTCTTTCCAACCTCAAGCACCGTTCCACCAGGGTACTTGTCACTCTCCACACAAAGAAGCATGGCCTCGGCAACTTCTTGAGGTGTAACCCACTCATCCTGCCCCTCATCCACATACTTCAACTTCTCGGGATGTTCTGTCCATAACGGGGTGCGCACAAGTCCAGGTGCAACGGCATTGACACGAACGCCAATTTTCTCAACTTCTGCAAGGCATCGTACAAAGCCTGTGATGCCGAACTTGCTTGCTCCGTACATGGGGCTTCTGAGAGCGGGGCATTGAGCTGCTATAGATGAAATATGAATCACCCGCTTGGGGTTTTCAGGTGAGACTTTCTTGGGGGATCCATGTAGCCATTGCGAGATAGCAAGTTGCGTAGCACGAATAGGATGCGTGAGGTTGATATCCAGTAACTTATAATGATCACCGTCAAGAGGATCTTTAGATTCAGCGGAACCCGGAGGGTGCCAAAAGTTAGAAAAATGAGGCTCGTAGACGCCAGCCCCAGGACAGACGATGTCAAAGTCGCCAAATTCTTTGACGGCGGTCTTGAATGCGTTGGTGAGATCTTTCCAGGATGTGACGTCTGTTCTGACAAAAACTGCTCGTGGAGAGGAGTCTTTGTACTTTGAGACTAGAGCTTCGGCCTCTGGTCTCAGGGAGAGGTCTGCTATGACGACGTTGCAATTTTTTGCGAGCAAGATCTGAGCAAACTCATAGTTGATTCCTGGCAGTTATGAGCATGTGGTTCATATGAATTGTTGCGGTAGACGTACCTGACCCAGCGCCTGTGACGATGGCGGTCTTGCCAGAGACGGAGAATGGTTGAGCTGATTGGGAAGACATGATGATAAGATTTGATAACAGTACTTAATTCACAAAGTGTTACTATGTTGCGTATAGGTTAAGCCACCAGAAATAGAAGCCTTCAGCTCAATAAATAACCCAGACAACTTCATATACAAGTCGGCTCCGCTAATCGGGTCCGCTTATCAACCGGGGCTTCAAACAGGCGAGACGTCACTTATTACCCCACATTCTATGCCCTCCTCGCCTTGATGCCCTGTTCTGTCCGCCCATCTCCCAGTCTTCGGCTTGGACGCCGCATGTAACTCATCCACCAGTGGCAATCCCCATCGGAACAAGCACCTTGATCATATAACACTGCTCGGCTCCATCACCCAATACTTTCTATCAATTTCTCGGCTTGACGACAATGCGGTCTTTTTCTGGCTGGTAAGTTACCCCTCATCTTGATGGAATGAGGTACTGATGGCGAGCAAGCCAGACGTGCAGAAGCAGAAAGTTGAAATGTGATGAAGCAAAACCGGTCTGTGGAGCATGTAGCAAAAGTTCGCGAACGTGCAGTTACTCCAAGAGATCGGTGTTTCGGCCGTGTCAGAGTTATTCTAGAAAGAGGAGTCGAAGCAAAGCTGTTGAAGATTTTGATGCTGTTGATACCAGTGACGCTTTTGAGGCGGATCATGTCTGGATCGAGGTTCCGGACGAACGTAAGTGCCAAGCTTATCGTGCGTGTCTGGTTGCTAACATGAGTGTACTAAGTTCATTTTGTCCATGTTGAGGATCCCTATGCGGAGCAAGATAGCATAAGGGTTGACTATACTGATGAAACACGGGAGACATCTTATACGGCAGACGCAGTGCAGGTGATCGAGTCTCCTGAACCACAAGCAGACTCTTGGACCGGTACTTCTGTTATCATTGATGAAGAACCATACGTTCCAGACGCCGAATGCGAAGCAGCTCCAACTCCTGGCGAACATCCAGATCACTCAAGACTGGCGACACTTCATCTTTTAAAGCATTACAAAGAAGGACCAGGTATCTGGTGAGTTCTTTGCTACATTCATGTAAGATAAATCTAACTGTGTCAGGTTTGACATCTTTGACACTGGTTGTTACTTCTCGGGCAAAGTACCCGTCAAGGCAGCAACGAGTCCCTTGCTCAAATCTTCCATGTGCGCCATCGCAGCTAAGCATTTATACCGTGTGAACAAAAGCAACATCAGCTCAAGTTCCGAAAACTCTAGGTGGCGAGGATATGACTGGCGCTATGAATCTGCAAAGCATTACGATGAAGCTATTCACCATCTGAAGAATGCAGTTGACCTCTGTACCTACGAAAATAGCTTTAGTGATAAAGAGGATATGCTTGCTGCAGTTGCTATCCTTTGTATCTATGAACTGATGGATGCACCTGGGACGGCCTGGCGAGCCCATCTCAGTGCTTTGCCGCTGTTCAATCCAACAGAAGATACTTCACATCCTGCTTCACCGGTGGTGATACCACGCACGGCCATTCAGGGGCCTATTCTCTGGAGCTTAGCACGTCAAGATCTTCTCTGTGCTTGTAAGCTTCAACCGTCTCCCCCAATTGTTCATCCCACTGAATTCTCAGTCATTAGCGAAACTCAGACTCGTCTCGACCTAAAAGACGTACGTCTTTGGCAGAATGCAGGTCTTGCCACCACAGAAGACGGAGCCCTCATGCCCTTCAGTCCTCCATGTTCAGCAGATATTCGTACCGTAGCTGATATCGAGGAGGATACCAAAAGTAATGAATTAACGTGGCTCATTGGCAAACTCTCAAATCATCTCACTTCAGGCGACGCGATCAACCCATCAGACTACGCACTCCCTCTCGGCCAACGTCCTACCATCGGCGTAACGCAAGAACGCCTTCTCGAACGCTGGAAAATGCTAATGACAGAATTCAAAAAATGGCACGACAGTCTTCCATCAACATTCACACCCAATGCTCGAACACCATACCCCTCCTCAGACTCCTTCAGCAGCTTCACCCAAATATGGTACGAACTCCCCATCTGCGCCGCAACAATGCAAAACTACCATATGGCCATGATTCTCCTCCTGGTAAACGAACCCCAAGAATCAACGTTCATTCGCTCCACTGTTTCAGCGCGTTTAAAGTCCTATAGACAGATCCAACAAGAGGTACATCATTATGCAAGAGAGATTTGTGGTGTGAGCTTAGCGGAGCCCTCGGATCCCGTGAGGGCGAACTCGGTACAGGCGTTGTTTGTGGCGGGGCAAGTATTTTATGAAAAGGGTGAGCAGGAGGCGGTTCTGAAGCTTTTGGAAGATGTTGAGAGGGATTTGGGATGGACTACGAGGTTTCATCGGGCCAAGCTTGTAGATGAGTGGCCTTAAGATAGCTAATGAAGCATGAACCCTTAGTCATGCTCGATTCTGTTGTGATGATAGCTAAGCCGCAATGTTCCGTTGATAGAGTAAATGAGGAATAAAACAGGTCGCCGGGATTATAAATATGCAAAATTGGGCCCTGATAAACCAAGACTTGCTACCTTATATTTTTTTAAGCTTTTATATCTTTTATAATAAAACTAAATCTATAAAAATATATATAATATTAAATAGATTTTTATTTAATATTTAATATATAGCTATTTAAAAAAGACTTCTAAGAGATTTAATAGAGATATAACTGATAGAAATAATCTGAGGCTTGTATCAGCGCTAACATTTGTAATCCCGGCGACCTGTAGTTCCAAGCCGAGATTGCAAAGTTACATAGTGAACCATGCAATCGTCTGCGATGTTACCCGAGGCGAGCAGTAATTCCGCGTTCATCTTCGCCTTAATTACCATTTACTCGTGAAACGGCTCCAGATACTCATTCTTATTGGTCATTCGGCTTGTTGTCCATTTACGGCACGTCACATCAGCGCTACAAGTACCAAACTCAAAATACTGATACCGCTGCGAGCGCTGCAAGGTGACGAATTGCGGTTAGGTCAAGGGATAAGCCGCGGCTTACAGTCCGGTAGCTCCGAGTGATACTTTGACATTTCTATAAATACTGACTACTCAGATTAAATAAACGCATTAATTTTAATATCTTGATCAAGAACAGAAACGATGGCGACTTCGACTTTTGGACCTCGTCTGGCTGGTAGAGTCTGCATCGTGACAGGCTCTTCATCTGGCTTGGGACGTGCAATCGCATTGGCTTACTCTCATGAGGGGGCGCATCTCGTCTGCGCTGATCTCCAACCGGCTGCGCGCGCGAGTGTGAACGGGGAGGAGGAAGTCAACACTGATGAACTGATCAGATCAAATGGCGGCCAGGCTATATTCGTTGAGACAGATGTTACCAAAACCGCTGCCGTGGAACAACTGGTAGCTAGAGCTGTCATCCAGTTTGGCCGCATTGACGTGTAAGTAAAATGCCCTAGATAACCCGCCGAGAATAGACGCTCACTCCGTACAGGCTGGTCAACAATGCTGGTATTTCTGCTGAGGCAGGCAAAGAACCTCGTCGGGTTCACGACACTCCGGAAGATTGGTGGGATTTGACCATTGCTGTCAACCTCAAATCCATCTTTCTGGTCAGCAAGTATGTCATTGCTCAGATGCTGAAGCAAGACAAGTCTGAGACAGGTGATCGAGGCTGGATCATCAACATGTCTTCCATTTATGGCCTCGTAGGAGGGTACACGAATAGTAGGAAACCCCCTCTCTACAATCTTCGCAATGCTAATCGTGAAGCTGCGTACGCTGCTTCGAAAGGTGGTGTAACAAACTTGACGCGCACCATCGCTCTCGATTACGCGAGAGATGGGATTCACTGCAATGCCATCTGCCCAGGCTGTAAGTGCTTAACATGTCACAACTATCCTCACCGCTAACAGATGATGAAGTTACTGAGACAGCTATTTTTGCGGACACCATCAAGACTCGAGATAGGGACCTTATCCGATCAAGGCATCCTCTTCACGGAACTGGATCACCTCAAGATCTTGTTGGTGCTGCGATCTTCCTTGCTAGCCAGGAGGCGCGATGGGTTACTGGAGTGAACCTCCCCGTGGACGGTGGCTATACAGCACAGTAGTGACTCGATGGATGACTACATACAAGACATCATTCTCGAGTGAGCATTCACAGTTAATCGGCAGTCATAAACTTCCCAATTTATATGTATTCATCTCATCCATTATCCATACACAAAGAAATATATCTTCCCGTAATCTTATCGTAATGCACCGTTCCTCATACAGATATTGCATCGTCCGTCTTAGTATAACCTCTACATAACCATCTCACTACTCAAACATCCCAAACTCAAAGAAATAATACAAAGGAAAGGTTTCAAATGAGTGACTCTTTAAACATGTTCATACATCCCTTTCATCCCATCATCTAAGCATCAGCTGATCCATCAGACTGAGAAGAAGACCTCGTCGCAGAGGAGTTAAGGTTACGTCGTCGCACAATATGGCTCCTGTAAAAGTTAGCATCACTACTTCTTGAACAGTTAAAGGGGAAAACTTACAGTCCACTTCCATTCCGAGGATCCCGAACAATAACCAACTCCTGCGCCCTTTTGGGATCCTTGATAGGCTTCCTCCCCCCACCGCTCTTACTCCTCGTCATGCCGCCGTTGTTAATCTGAGCAACAAGAGCAGCAACCTGTGTCTGAAGTGAAGTAACCTCCGCATTAGCAGCCTTCTGAGCCTTCTTTGCCTCGTCAAGCTGCTTCATGAGCTTGTTGTTCTCAGTGCGGAGTTGTTTCAACACAACAGCTTCTCGCTCAGCACTTTCAAGCTTCTTGGTGAGTTCATCGCGTTCAGCAGTCAGAGCATCGACGGTGGAAATTTTCTCTTGGAGCTTGGCTGCGTTTTCCTCGGCGGCGGTGAGCTTGCCTTTGAGATCATCGCGTTCGGTAGTGAGAGTATCGACAGAGGCAGCTTTTTCCTTGAGGGCGGCTGCTTCTTCCTCAACGGTGGCGAGCTTCTTGGTGACTTCGTCGCGCTCGGTAGTCAAAGTGTCAACGCTGAGTTGGAGTTTACCAGCGTTTTCTGCGGTGGAGGTAAGCTTGGAGGTAAGGTCGTCGCGCTCGGTAGTAATGGCTGTGACGTTTTCTTCGGCGGTGGTGAGTTTTCCGGCAATTTCGTCACGTTCGGCTGTGGTGGTAGCGACTTTCTCCTTGAGTTCTGTGTTCTCGCCTTGAAGTTCCTCGGCGGTAGGGGGAGCGGGCTCTTCAGGTGCCGGTGCGGCCTCGGGTTCGGGCTCAGGTGCTGCTTCTTCAACCTTCTCCTCTGTGGGTGCTTCAGCTTCTGCCTTCACCTCCGCAGAGACCTCTGGCTCAGCTTTCTCTTCAGCTGGAGCTTCAGCCTCCTCTACCTTTGTCTCAGCCTCAGGCTCGGCTTCAGGTGCGGGCGCAGTTGCAGGCTCCTCAACCTCCTCCTCGACAACAATCACATCCTCAGTCTCCGGTACATCCTCAACAGACGCAGGCTGCGGTACACTCGCAGGGTCTGGCTTCTCCGTAGCATCAGAGACAACACTAGCAGTGCCATCAACCGTACTAACAGAGCTCGAAATCGTCGACAGCGAACTCGACACCACGCTCGCCGTATCCGACAACGACTTGAGACTCGAGTTCTCCGACCTCAGACTCTTCACTTCAACCGCCAACCTCAACACCTGCGACGTCTGATCATCCTGATCATTCAACAAGCTCCTCACCTGCTCCTTCATCGTCTTGTTCTCCCCGTTCAACTGCTCATACTTCTTCTTCAACTTCTTCCTCTTCGTCTCAACCTCCTCAACCTCCTTTGCCACCGCCTCCTTCTCCTTAGTGATTGATTCGATCTGCGATTTAAGCTCTCCGTTCTCGGTATCAAGACCAGCAATTCGGGCTTCCTTACTCTCAGTGTCCTTGGTCCAGGTGTCCTTCTCCTTCCTCAAGTCGTCGATCGTAGCCTGGAGTGTCGTGACCTGCGCTTCGAGTGCCTTCTTGTCGGTTTCGAGTCCCGTTAGCTGTTCCTGGAGTCTTGATTTGTCGCTTGTGAGATCAGTGATTTGCTTCAGCATGTTCCTCTTGTCCTCCTCAAGGCCTGACTTGTCCTTGTTCAGAGACTCGACTTGAGACTTGGAGTTCTCGCTGTCTATCTTGTAGCGATCACGCTCCACAGTGAGCTCGCCCAGCTCCTTGGCCTTGTCGAGAAGATCTTCTTCCATGTTGCTGACGCGGAACTGCATGGACTCTTGAGAGATCTCCATGGTTGCGATGCGAGCTTGATAGGCTGTCTCTTGAGACTTGCGGATAGCCTTGATGTCTTCGAGCTCTCTCTCCAAGTTGATGGCCTTTGCTTCAAACTTGCTGTAAGACTGAGTAGACTCTTGGCTGGTTTTCTTGAGATCCTCATAGTTTCTCTCAAGAGCAGCCTTGAGCTCTCGGTGCTTGGCGAGATGGTCCTCAAGCTCCTTGACTCTGTTGCTGAAGTTCTGCTCAGTCTGCAAGAGCTCATCTCGCTCCTTGGTGAGCTTCGAGACGATCAAATCACGCTCCTTCTTAGCCTGGTTGATAGCCTGATCCCTTTCCTTCTTGACCTGCTCAAGAGCGTGGTCACGTTCCTTCTGGAGCTTAGCGATAGCAGAATCGCGCTCCTTCTTGGATTTGGCAATGGAGACATCAAGATCCTTCTTGGCCTTCTCAGCAGCAACTTCACGATCCTTCTGAAGTCTATCGACAACAGAGTCACGTTCTCGCTGAATGCGCTGGATGACTTCATCTCGCTCGCGCTGAAGTCTCTGCAACTCTTGGTCGCGATCCTTCTTGGACTTTGAGATGGTCAAGTCGAGATCTCTCTGGGCTTGCTCAACAGCTTGGTCGCGCTCTCTCTTGAACTTGTCGACGACCTCAATAGCCTGGTCACGCTCACGCTTGAAGCGGTCAAGGACTTGGTCACGATCCCTCTTGACCTTGTCAATTGACATGTCGCGGTCTTTCTCGAACCTCTCCAAGGTGCGACGCTGCTCATCGAGACGTGTCCTTGTCCTCTCAAGCAGCCGGGTTTGCTCCTCAAACTCGGTAACGAGTCTGTCCCTGGTAGCTTGAGCCTTGTTCCTCTCCTCTCGGAGCTCATCCTTGTCTGTCTGCATGCTGGAGAGTCTATACCGAGCGTCATCAAGATCCTTGAGAGTCTCTTTCTGCTTGGCCTTGAGAGACTTGAGCTCGCTCCTGAGGTTCTCGAGCTCATTGTTCATAGTCCGCTCGACGTCAACACGTGAGCGAGCCCGTTGTCGAGAAGGAGGACGCACAGGCTCAGGAAGCTGACGCTCCTCAGGGATTCGTTGAACTGGTGGAGCAGGCTGAGGCTGTTGTTGTTGGACAACGGGTTGTTGCTGGACCATGGGCTGCTGGAAAGGCTGTTGCATGACGGGTTGCATGACAGGAGGGCTGATAGGCTGAGCAGGGAACACCAAGGGCTGTTGCATGACAGGCTGGGCAATCATGGGCTGAGGTGCAACAGCAGGCTGATGGCTGACGATAGGTTGTTGGGCCATCATGGGTTGATGCGTGTATGTCTGTGATGTAGTAGTCTGGGTGACCGACGATGAAACCATAGCATTTTGTGGGTTAACGGTGGTCTGTTGCTGTTGCTGTTGAGGCTGTTGCAATTGCAGTTGCTGTGGTTGCTGCTGATTGTTGTCGTTGTTCGCAGGCTCCTGAGCCTTAGGCTCGATGTGGATGTGAAAGGTCCGACCACGACTTCGTGATCGTTCCTTAGTCCGCTCTTGTTGACGCTCAACCTGACGACCAGGTGTTCTCTCAACCTCTCGTTCTGTTCGACGCTCAAGCTGTCGATCTGTCTCAAACTCCACTCTCTTCTCTGTAGGTCGAGATTGTTGAGATGTGCTCATGCTTGACTGACGAACAATAGAGCGAGATCGTGTTGGGGTCTTGGCACAGTCGTCTTCGCTGTCGCTCATGACAGTAGTGGCCCTTGTTGAGACAGAGACATTGGATGAAGTGCCCCAGCCAACCTCTGAAGCTGAGTCGTAGTTGTCATCCGACATGTATGACATTCTGGGTGAAGGCTCTGGTGATCGTGTGTCTTGAGTGCTGCGGAAGCGAAGTTGAGGAGGTTGGAACATGAAGCCTCGTCCTGAGTCCTGTCGTTGGTTCCGTAGAGGTGGGATTGTGGATGTAGATGAGACAGTGTTGGATGAGACAGTCGAAGCGTCAGAGGCAGTAGTGGCTTCAGACACTGTTGAGAGCCCATCAGAGTCTGGTCGACGTGTTGGTGGTCGTGAAATAGATCTGTTTCTCGTCATGGCAGAGTTGGATCCTGAGTTCCTTGTACCCTCATCCCATGAATCGGACTTGTTTCTGGGCGGGTTACCCCGGATCGTGAGGGCCATGGCAGTCTCTTGCTGTCGTTGTTGCTCATATTGTGACAATGGATCGAAAGGCCGACGCGCTGGCGGGGCTTGTTTCGTCTTGGTCTGTGACTTCCTCATATTGTAGGACTGCTATGCTGTAATAAAGAAATAAAAGAGAATATTATGTTTGTTGCGAGTTTGTTTCGTGTGTACTTCGTGGGTCCCTGGGAAAGTAACGGTTCGAGTAGGTGATATGATCGGCGGGCGGCGGTGAGTTGGAGGGGTCGGGTACACTAGATAAATGAGATGGTCAAGAAGACGGGTACAAAATAAACAAGAATAAACCTCGCTGTATTAGATGCTGTGCAATCTCTACTTGGGAAAAGAGGAGAGAAAAAGATCACCTCAAGAAGAAGAGAGTGTCTGGCCATCCAGTTTTGTTCAAAATCGCCTTGATCTTGCGGGTGACAGGACAGGGCAGGGATCCTAGTGCCGTCCGGGTCAGAGAGCCCGAGGAGCCCAATTCAAGAAGGATAACCTTGTCTGTTGAACCCGGCTCAAGGTGGTTCGAGATCCACTGCCCAACCCCATTGGGCACGTCCCCCAGGTGCCAGCGAGTCGCTGGCCTGTCTAACAGCTGGTCCAACGAGAGACTTTGGCTGTGCCATGACGCGTGAGGCATCACTAGCTTCAACTGCTGTGGACGGGAGAGCGGGAAGGGCGAACGAGGCCCCTGTAATCTTGACAAGTGACCCGACATTCTCAAGGGCCTCGATTGGTCTCACCCCAGAGTCAGCGGGGTGATAGAGTATCCAAAATACAGTGGCAACTTGGCCATGTGGACAGGCGTGGTTGAAGGGAAGATCCCCGGTACTGACGGGCAGTGGATTTAGTCTCTGCAAGTGCCAGGGGGAGAACAGATCAAAGCCTTGTCCTACAGTTACTCCGGCTCTGCAAGAAAGGGGAGTCGAGAGATGCAAGACTCCATCGTACACAATTACGTGTACACGATTTGTTTGCTGTACACAGGGCAAATTCCTTCTGTACTGCCCTCCGCCAAATGTCCACAGCTCAAAACATTTCAGCGTGCCCAATCGTTAAAGTCAGGGCATCCAGTCAAAGATCAGCGTCTTGGGCAACAAAATCTACAAGGGTGCACCCCTGTAGCGTTTTTGAGGCCAGGTTTTGTCTTTGTCGCTTCAGGCGTGATTTATGGTCGGGCTGCAACGTTTATGTGGGGGTTTGCGATTCGCTGACAGATTTTTGTCATTTTTCTCAAAGGCGGCTGGTGAATTGAGGCAGAGTGATTGTTTGGATAGGATGCGATTTTAAGATATTAAGAGATGTAAAAATAAATTGAGAGGCGTTAATTGAGGTTGAGATTGTGAATTGAGGCTTTCTGACTCATTTTGCAGTATTACTCACTGTGGCTGGCGCGTAGTCGTAAAAAGGCCTCATAGATGGCGAGGCAAGGCAAAATGAGGCTATTCGCGGACCTTGGTGCGTTGATCTTTTGCCAAGTTTTCCTATCAATCTCGGTGTTTCTGTCTGTGACAAACCCCGCAAAGACGTCGTATCAGATTTGACCGACTGCATGCCCAACCACCGGCATCCAGGGTCAGATCGTTAACTAATTTAGCTCAAAGCGCGTCGTGGAGTTTTCGTGATACACGCAGTTGCGTATGAACCTCTGCTTTACGCAGCAATTGTACCTATTGAATGCGCGAAATAAATCTCACACAGACTCAATTTCTCACGTTAAAGTAAGTGATTCTTTCTGTTTCTGTTACATGTACCGCGCCGCAATTGACGTCGTCAGGCATTTACTCGTGGCATCATGTATCACCTCAACGAGGCCTGTACGTTGCAAAATCGCGTAGTAGAACCTCAAATACTTGATTATCCATGCTTAAACACAAGGAAAACCCTCAAATCTCGAAACCTAAAGTCGCACGAATTTAGAACACATAGCATCCATTAAAACTGTGGCCAAAGCGAAGTTAGGGCATGCAATCCATGAGAAGATCAGGGCAAGTCACAAGCTGAATATCCTAGTCGCCCGTCTTTGCTAAGCGCCGCGGAAGCAAAGGCCTCGATCCTCAATGTCTGTCATTTTCATGCGTCGCATATGATATTGCTGCCTACAGGATCTTTTGCAGTCATCTGCGAATGGCTTGATAGGTATACGTACAGCCGTGGCTTTGCCTCTGAGGCCACCCAGTTTGTAACCTGGCGGCTTTTCGTCCTATTGACTGGATGACTCAGATGGGATATTCTAATGCAGTATAGTAACTTCGATAGTCTGTTCACGGCTTGTGCGAGATCTGCATTAGGTAGGCTGGGCAACGAGCATATCAGCTTGGTCACGCGACCCAAAAGAGGCCATCGCAATGATTTGAGGCTTTGGAAAGATGTTGGTAGTGAAAGGCGAAACAGAACATATTTCAAAAATAAACGAGATGTTCACTGGGCTATGTACAAGTGAGACAAATGCAAACGTACGATTAGGCTTAGCTACTGCATATCAACAACAGATCAGGCTGCATCAATAACCATGCCCGGGACAACACTTCCAGTCGTTGTAGGGCCCTGATATCCTTTCCTTGCGCTTCCGAACCACCAAAGACTAACTAAGAAAGTCAACCCGCCCCAAATAACGCAAGTATAGTTCATGCTCTGTGCACTTGTAGGCAAAGCATAAGGGAAGCAGTAGATAACGCTCCAGATAAGGAGATAAGCACATGCAATGCCGTTGATGATAAAGCCCCAGATTCCATGCATTTTGAAGGGTCCATAAGCGATGTTCTTTCGGCCACTGAGGAGATTGGGCAGGATGCATGCCAAGAATGAACAGCTGCAGAGAAGAATGAATGTTCCGACAAATGCATTAAAGGCTGTTGTGCTGCCGACATAGATGGCGCCAAGAACTGAAACAAGAACAGCTGTGACGATGGTAGACCAGAGAGGCATATCGAGAGATTCTTGCACATGGCCAAGCACCCCAGGGAAAGGAGTCGCACCATCACGAGCAAGGGCCCAGAGCGTTCGACCGCAGGTGATGTAGAGTCCAACAACGGTCAAGGCAATGCAGATCATAACCAGTGACAGCAGTCCTGTAGCACCAGCTGCGGAGCCAGTAGCTTGGCGATAGATCTCGGCGATGGGATATGCGGATTCGAAAAGAGCGTCGTAGTCGTTGATGGCGTACATGATGGCAATGAGGTAGCAAAGGCCAGTGACGAAACCAGTCGCGACCTGGAACAAGATGGCGATGGGGACATTTCGGCTCGGGTTTGGAATCTCCTCTGCAAGTTGCGTTGTCGCATGAACCGATCCAACACTGTACGCTCCGTTGAGCATACCAGCAACAAAGACAAAACCATCCGGGTATCCAATATCAGCAGTCCAATCCTTCCAGACAAACGCCGAACTCGCGTGCGGCGGACGACCTCCTCTTCCAGGCATGACAGTAACAGTGATGACCGTGATGATAAATCCCGCCAAGATGATGAAAACCCCAAACTTGTTCAGCCCTGGCATCGCACTGTTCCAAAGACAAACAGCCGCACACGATAACCACGTCGTGATGATATACGTGATAAAGACATGCCACGACTCAGCGACAAAACCCGGATGATTCAAAGCATACATCTGAACAAGCGTATTCGCAAGAATACTCGACATACTAGCACAACCCAAACACCAAGCAAGATAATTCCACCATCCCGCAAAGAACCCAATAACCCTCCCCCACTTCGGCCCAGGCGTAACAGAAGCCCAGTGGTAAACACCAGCAGATGAAGGAATAGCACTAGCTAGCTCTGCGACGCTCGCAGCGACTGTCCAGTAGAACATAGACACCACGATGAATTCGTAGAGAACGCCCGGTGGACCGCCGTTGAAGATTGCGACGAGGATGGAGCCGCCGATGGCGGGCCAGACGTTGCCGACGACGAGGCCTACGCCTGCTAGAGAGAGGAGGTTGAAGTTCTGGGGGAGTTCTTGGACGTGGCCGGAGGCGTTGATGGGGATTTCGTTGTTGGTGATTGATTTGGCTGCATCGTGCATATCGTCATCTCTCTTGGCGGTAAAGTCCGCCTTTGAAGTAGTTTCACTCATATTGACAATGGTCTTCGAACAATCTCTGAGCAGGAAAAGAAGATGGAAGACGAGAAGGGCGAGATTCTTAAGTCATGGTTTATCAACCCCCAGACCCCAGGCTACGGTTTAGCCAGTCGCATGTTCCTTCCAAAAGGAGTTTAAGCAGGTTTCTCCAATCTAATCTCTCCGCAGATTTGAGGTCTTGTCGCGGAGATAGGGTGTTGACTTATTTCCCCGAGTGGTCTGGGCGCCGAATCTGGAACGTGGTTAGTGGCGAGGGCCTTATCTGATGGTTGGTCTGAGGGTTTGCAGTGTCGGCTTTGGTTTCCAAATGGGATTATGGTGTGAAGAGCATGATGGTATTAAATCGGGCTGTTAACCGATGAGATAGTGATCGCGCGATGCGAAGTCGGAGCTCAAGAACGGTGTTTCACTATCATTCAATTCTACTAATTCGAGCCAAGACGACACATATCTGTCTCTTCTATGAGGCATTCATCGTCGTCAATCTAGTTCTTAAGCTCTTAAGCTCCAAATATCGTAAAGTGGATCGAGTTCTCCTTAGAGTCTGGGGTTCTGATACAACCTATCGTGCGGGGTAATTTCTATTACTAGCGCGTGTATAGGGTAATTTGAAGCAATGCTTCATTCTAAACGGTAGCATAAACGCGTCACGATATGCGGAGAAGATCTTGTAAAATCTGATTATAATTTTATTCATTTTATTCATTTTATTCATTTTATTCATTTTATTCATTTTATTCATTTTATTCATTTTATTCATTTTATTCATTTTATTTAGCATTCGAAATGCCACCAAGAGGTGGTTCGTGGTGACCGTTGTAAAGTTACTGCAGCCATTCACCTGCGATGCCGTGACTGAATTGCCTTATCACTGTAAGCAAATGACTGAAAGCCGTCGTTTCACAACTATATGACCTACAGCCAAAATCGCACAGTCAAAGTCTTATAGCTTCAATTCAAGACACTGGTCTAATCATTATAATCCGATTCGAAGGCAGATTCAGGCGGTTGCATTGTAATACTGTCCTGTCAGAATCTGTCGCTTCTTGGGTAGGTCGAATGGTAGGGCGCGTTATCTTATCAGAGCTTTATCAGAGCTTATCAGCTTACCGAAAACTTATCATGCTTATGGCCTATCAGCAAGTATTTTTAGAACTTCCCGAATCCCGACGACCTCCATGATCAAGATCATCCGACATATCCATCTGAGTTATGTGAATCTGTCATAATCTGAATACATCAACATCTGACATCTGCTGATTGACCTCAGATATATCTAAAGGAGGTTAGCTTTCCAGAAAAATCCAGGCAAGATCGAATGTTGTAATCTTTTATCTCATTTTCCAATCCTCAGTAGGTATTTCCCATCGGCGACGCAGCCCAATCATTCTCAAATCGATGCCAGCCACCATATTCCAGCTCACTTCCCATATACAGACTATGCACGACCATATCGTAGTATCCATCTGCAGGGGTCTTACCGCCGCAAACATTACCTCCTATAGCAACGTTAAGAAGAATAGTCATCTCCCTCATTGGCCTCGTACCCTCGGGGATATCTCCTTTCATAACAGGTCGACCATCAATATACCAGATCATTCTACCCTGACCAGGCTGTCCACCCGACTGGAGCCATGCAAAGTCATACCTAACCGGGCGATGCTGCATGTCGGGAATTTTAGTGCCGAGAACACGATGTTTGTGAGGTTCATGGTGATGACCCCAGTGAAGACAAGAATGATTTTCAAGATCTCCATTCCACGTCTCCGCAATGTCCACCTCACCATCTGTAGGCCATGAAAAGGGCTCCTGGGGTAGAAGCCAGAATGCAGGCCAGATACCCGTTGCGCACGGTGAAGTAATCCAGGCGGTGAGGACGCCCTGATCCCGCGAGAGGGTCTGCCGACTCACCAAGCGAGCAGAAGTATACCGCTTCTCATGGTCCTCAGAAGAATTATTCGCAACAGCCCTCAGTACAAGTTTTCCATCAGGAGTGCTATCAAGTTAGATAAAAGTAGCTTCTTAATATGGTTAGACTTGGACATACTGGAAGGCATTTTGTTGATCGGCGGTGTAGTACTGCAATTCCTGATTACCCCAACCATCCGGGCCGTTTCCGATCTTTGCATCCCACTCTTGGTTGACGGGGACATCAGGCCGGAATTGAGGTTGCCAGTAGACGTGTCCTGGCTGCTGGCCGCCGATGGGTTGCTGAGGTGGAGGAGGTCCAGGCGGTGGGGGATGGTGTTGTTGGTTTTGAGCTTGAGGTTCACCGACTAGGTTCTCGAATTCATTCTTGAGACGTTTAAGATGGTCTTTCCATGACATGGTGGCTGTTCAATGGATTGAAGTAAGGGGATACACGGAATGGGAACGGTATTGAAGATTCTTCATGATAGAGAGGGGTTTAGTCAAGGGTTGATATCGTCAAGTTGAGAACTTGGCATGACGTCACGAGCTTGCGTGGTTGGGTGGCTGGAGCAACCAGCCAAGCCCAACAGCAATTCTCTATTCTATGATTGAGTCCGACAAATGAAGCTATCCAGAAATCATGGAATTTCCGAAAAGAGTGGAATTTTCTGTGCTTACAACCTGCAAATTTTAACCCGAAAACACCGAGCAAAATGGCCAGATACACATACCATTTCCTGTAACCAGAAACACGCTGAACCGAGAATCAAGGAATTGAAACATTCCTCGTCAGCGATTCAAAAAATTTCAGCAATTGAAGTTTCAAGATACAATCGGGCCTTATCAAGGTGAACAATGAGAAAAGCCGGTGAATCTTTCAGAGATTGCCTGATGAGCGATCTGGGATCGGATACCGCGGTTCAGTTTATCCCCTGTTGATGGAAAGGGCGGAATCGGGATCCGCCGAGGCCAAGCATCAGATGGTTTGTGGTACCTGAAAATTTAATCCATGGCGAACTCCGCTGGAATAGATGATCTACATGCCATTATTTGAGCCTCACCGTAGATAAACAAGATTAGAAAGGTGATCGATCATCTACGTACCAGTGAGGATGGGTGCCATACAGACAATCTGTTTCACCTTTGAGGCTCTTGAGTCGTGACACATTGATGAATGACCTGACCGACAATTGCCGATCCAGAAGAAACACGTAAAACGCGTATCATGTCGCAAACTTTGATACTGAAAAAACATAATTGCATATATTTAATAATAGCCCTTGTTTCATTATTACATGCGCATCTCATGTTTGCCCACTGTATTCTAACTCAGATCTCCTCATGGCCCGATTGCACCGCTTGATTTACTCCCCGGAAGCACCCGACCAGGGGTTCCAGACGAGCATTCATCGGACCACCAGACGGCCTCGAAACGCCGCTCTCACCACGCGATTGACGGTTATCGATAATGCAAGATACGGGGGCATCTTGGGTGAGATATGGTATATAATGAACAAGACATCATTCTAGATTTGGATATCATCGCTCTCAAGCTCATTAATTACTACTGATTGAACTGTATTGCACTAAAGTTCACTGTAATTTCGACGATCTCTACTAAGACATTTATCTCTTCACAATCCCAAAATGCAACCAGTTCTCAGAGTCATGCCCACCGGTCAAAAGTAAGCCCCAACAAAACCCAGCAAAGGTTCCCTACTAACAGCACCAGGGTCGTCCCCCTTCTCTTAACAGTCGGCAGTGCCACTGTAGTAGGTGGATGCGTGCGCACACAATTGAAGACACAATCACGGACATTCGATAGAAAATTCAGCCAATACAATACAGCACAAAGTGAACAGGTATGAGTCACATTTTGTGCCCAGCTTATGAGTCAAATTGTCTAACGGCCTTGACAGACTATGAAAACTGTTATTCACGAACTTTGGTTAGAGGCTTAGACTTGGAGTCTTGAAATTGCGATTAGAATACTGCGGGCACGGTATAGACATCGGAATACAGGCTGGAATGGCGTTCTGGTTCGGGCTTAGATACAACGACATAATGACAATATCATGAAGAATTATACATCATCTTTGCACCAAATGTCAGTCCAGTGATGCAAAAAGAGATCTATTGAAGCCAAGGAAAACTATCGTGAGGCGACAATCGTAGCTTATATAGGAATCTCCTTCAGATCCTCATGAATCTGTATCAGAATACTAGGATGCTTCGCCTTGAATCCCGTCGCAGCAGCACGATCACCCTTCATGAGCATGTTCGAGCCAACAAGATACTTGACTTCTCCCTCACCAGCCTGTTCAAATTCAACACCCTTGGGATCAGGACTAGAAAAGATACCTCGCGCATGCATCATCTTTGCAAGCTCAGTAGCCAGATCCTTCCATGCAACTCGGCTAGTTTCCAACATGTAGAAGCGGCTGTATGGAGAACCCTCGGCGGGGCCTTGGGCTGCAACGTCGGAAATCTTGACGAGGAAGTCGACTAGGTCTAGAATGTGACACTGTAGAAGTCAGTATGGGTAAGTGAGATAGAAGAGAAGTACGTACTGTGCTCAAGACGGCTGTTCCTTCACCGACGTAGGGAACATAACCCAGAGGCTTGGCGTTCCCTGTGAGAAGCTTATATCCCACGCCCAAAATAGGCGACGAAATACTCGCACCACCGTAAACAACAGATGGACAGACGATATAAGTATCAATACCATCATCCCCATTCCCAGCCTCAAGAACAAGTGTATCAGACTGTCCATTAAACATCTCCTTATGAATAGCCTTGATATCATCCTCCTTCGCATCATTCCAAACCTTGCTCTCAGGATTAAAGTTTCCTGAAGTTCCAAAATCGATGAAGTTTCCCCCACCGCTGATATGGATCACTTTACCCTTTGAGCCACGAGACTTTTGACCGGCGATAATAGCAGCGACTGGATCAGCGGTGAAGGAGTTTCCGGCGTTGACGGCGATGTCGTGCTCTGTGCTGGCGGCCTTGACTTTTTCAAAGTCGGAGAAGTCGCCGACTACGACACGGTCTGCATAGTGTTGGGACTCGGATTGGGGGCTGCGGACGTAGGCTGTGATGGACCAGCCTGGATGGGCTTGCTTAAGGGCTTTTGTGTAAGGAGCTGAGATACGAGGTTAGCAACGATGGTAAAGAACGTTGAGAATGGCTGTCATACCACCCACGAAGCCAGAAGCACCGAAGACAATTACTGAAGGCATTGTGATATTGTCAGAGTCGGGGAAGTGATCGGTTAAGAGCGTGTTGATAGTGTTGATCTGAAAGGATGATTCTTTGACAATGCAAGTTGTCCAAGTTATATCTGAAATGTTTGAGAAAACTAGAAGTAGCAGTTGATATTGATATTATATAGATGGACGCATGTAAGCAGAGTTCTCTTTCCTCGAATCATAATCCAATCTGAATCTCACGTTGATGCCAGTAACGTTAACATTGCTCAACCAATCCACCCGTGCCGCATTTACAAATGCACCTAATCACCACAATACATTCCAAACACCATATCACCACTGACGCAATAAACACCATACAAGCAAACAATCCACGAAAGGTAAAAAAGCTCAGTCATCCAAAGCCCCACAGATATCAATTTCACCAATCCCTTATCACAGCTCGTAACATTTCTAAGCCACTAGCGCAAGGTCGCTTTGTAACTCGGCACTCGGCATCGTAGAAAGTGCGTTAGTAATAGCTGATGGATCCTTTGGAGGGCAGGGGTCTTCAGACTCTGAGTGGACGGGCAACTCGGTCGCGTTGTTCAATTCCTCCGGGGACCAATGTCTTCAGCCCTAGCAGGCTGAGCAAACTCCTGTTTTGGATTGGTATGGAGTTTCGGCTGCTGCAGGTGGTCGGATGAATTACGCATTTTAGTGCGGGAGGATTTTGAGATCGTGAATTGTGTTGAATCCTTTCGGATATGACGTAGAATGAACCAATCAATGTACTTCGGTTCCAGAATTGGATTCGGATGCTTGATAGGTGATGGAAGAACCATATCGTTGCAGCGTTGCTACGGAATGGGAGTTTGTTCACGATTATAAGAAGCGGTCGAGGACCACGACAAGAGACTTTCTCATCATCACAATTCAATCCAACAACATCATCCTCTTTACAATATTCTACTACCTAAATCACTTGAAAAACAAAACCAAATCTCGAAATGAGCTCTGAAAAGTACCTCGCCGGCAAGACTGTCATCGTCACTGGCTCATCTAAGCTCAACGGCATCGGTGCCGCCACTGCCTTAGCCCTCGCCAAGCATGGAGCCAACGTGAGTACCTACTCTATCCTCACCCTCAACTCAGCTAACAGACTCTCCTAAGATCGTTGTTCACTATGCAGCCAGCGCTGAACCCGCCGAGAAAGTCGTTTCTCAGATCAAAGAACTCGGCGTCCAAGCCATCGCCGCCAAAGCAGATGCATCATCCGAATCTTTCGGCACCGATCTCGTTCGCGCCGCTCTAGACGGTCTTAACACGAAGACCATCGATATCGTCATCAACAATGCAGGTATCGCATTTGGGCACCCTGAAATTGCAGCCATCGAGACTGAGTCTTGGGATAAGATGTTCCACGCCAATGTTCGGGGACCATTCCTTCTCATCCAAGCAACACTTCCTCACATGCCTAGTGGAGGACGTATCATCAACATAGGCAGCATCGCTGGAAAACTGGGTATTACCCCACTGGCAGTATATGGCTCGTCAAAGGCTGCTTTGCATTTCATGTCCACTGCTATGGCGGGTGAGCTTGCTAGCAAGGGAATCACTATCAACGTGGTATCTCCTGGACCTGTCGCCACAGATATGAGTATGGAGGGTAATCCCATTGGTGATAAGCTGAGATCTCACCAATCTATTGCTAGGGAGGGTGAGCCCAGGGAGATTGCCGATGTTATCTCTTTCATGGCTAGCCCTGCTTCAAGCTTTATTACCGGACAGGTTATCCCGGTTGATGGAGGTATCAACATGCCGTAGGTGATCAGAGGGGCTTTCATGTAAATAACTACTGCATTGATACTTGCTTTGAGAATAGACTATAGAGTATTTGACTTTCACCTTCTACTGTATCTTCAAAGTGAACATTCTATGTAGTAGGCTAATATGCTGTTTGTAATCATGAGCCTTTGCATCTAGTGAGCGGCCAATTATCAGGTAGGATGTTTCTTTGTCCGCGTAAGTTTGTTGAAGATCTTCCAATTATTCACAGTGTGCCGGACATGAAGGTGATATAAATAGAATGATTTACGATAAGAAGTCAAACCCGTTATCTTTCAGATCTTATCGGCTTCCAGAACGATAAGAATCCCCACAGTGGAGTTTCCGCCTCGCGAGGCATGAAACTTCAAACCGTACCTCGTAATTATCAACGGCCTCCGACCTATCCATTAACAGAATCAATAAGCGAACCGGGAACAAAAGAAAGCTTTTCTTGCCAAGAGCTTGAACGCGATGAGTCACTTGGCCGTACCTTTCAGTCCAAGCCATACACAGTAGTTGAGTTACAGTGCTCAGACCGCATTAGGCAATTGCCGACTCTCAGCCGCAGCGGAATAGGAGCGCTCAGTCTGTAGTGCGTATCAGGTGAGTGGGCCAAATTTCATTTACTTCTTCGTTTTAGTATCGGCTTTTGGTTAAGGCTGAATGCCGAGGAAACATGATCCGATGCTTGGAATGAACTGGCATCCACTTTGCCCTCACGATCCTGGGAAGCTACGAGCATAATCGCTCTGATGATGGATTCATCATAGGATAATAATGACAGGATATGTTACATCTCCGTAAAGAAAAGGAGCTTCTTATCTCCAAAACAAAACAACCAGCGCCCTGAGCTTCAAGGCTTGCAGCACCATGCATTAGCTCCCAACATTCAATTTCGTACCCAAATTGGTGGCGCCTCAACTAGCCTAACTGCCGAATCAAATGTTTCCAGCCTACCACAGGGCTGAACAACCTCTCCGCATGATTGTTTTGGCCGCTGCTTCTGATTGGTTGTCACACGCCCCGTGTCAAAGCTGTAATCTACCAGAATGGTGATCAGAACCCCTTGGAGAGACGCTAATATCAGGCATTTTCAGGCTTTCAGCCACTTTTGGTCGTCGTGAAAAAAGTGATGGTGGGGAGCTGGGGTATGGAATGGAAGTGATAAGTATAGGAGAGATCCGCGTTCTGTTTCACATCGTCTTGTTCATCACTCTCCTTCACCGTTTCCCATCTTCTACATACCAAAATCTTTCTTGTCACTCTTTCATCTCTACTTCCTTACTATCAAAATGTCTACCCCAGCTCAGACAAACGCTCACAACAACGGTCCTATTGACCATAACGACCTGAACGAGTGGAAGGACCGTTTCAACGACGTCCTCGCCCGTCCCAGCGAGCATGTCAACTCCAAGTCGCCAGAGTCTTCCCAGCCTTGGCAGAACAGCTTCTTCGGCTGCTTTAGCCCCATCAGCCTTTGCGCCATCACCTGCTGCGTTCCTTGCGTGACCTTTGGCAAGACCCATCACCGTCTCCGAAAGAACGGTAACCTTCAAGGTTACGAGCCCATCAACACTTCTGTACGTATTCCCCAGCCCCATGCGTCAATGCTTGCTAACACCTCGTCCAATAGTGCCTCCTCTTCTGGGGTTCCACCTGCGTCGGTCTTCACTGGATCCCTCTCGCCCTCCAGCGCGCCAACCTCCGTGAGAAGCACAACCTCCAGGGCAGCTGCCTCGTCGACCTCGCCACTGCATGCTGCTGTGGATGCTGCGATCTCATCCAGCAGGACAAGGAGGCTGAGTACCGTGAGGCTCACACATCTGCTTCTGCCGAAGGCTACAAGGCCAACGAGGGCATGACTGTTCCCGCTTAAGGGACCGTCAAACCTTTGCGGCACATGTCGCCCAAGAAAACAAAAACATACTTTCGCGTTCTTCATCGCAACATCGATACCCCATCATGATTGACCAGAGGAATGATAGCTTGTGCTATGAGTAATGCATGGGTCAAGCTTCTCAATGTCATGTAATTAGAATGTTATCTCGAATAATACTTGCTTAAATCCAATGGCTGTTTTGTTTAATGATACAAATATTCCCGTCACTCTTTTTCAATTACCTCAACTGGTATTTTGAGGCCAAACCGGTGCCTTCATCCTTTTTCCCTTGCAGCAAATGGTGTTGACCTTTTTGAAGCGGTTGCTGGCGCCAGATTGTGGCGACCTACTATTGAAGCCACAATGCCACTCGTTGGTTATTCGCAAGCCGAAATATGAGTTGTAAGAGGAAGGGAATGCATGCTAATGATATGAAGTTAAACTCTATTGTGTTGTGTTGAGAAAAAAAAAAAACACTCTTATTGTGTTATCTTGCTTGCGTACCTTTGGCTTCACTTTTTGTGTTGCTAGATTGGTATTTTGATATTGAAATGAAGTTAAACTCATGATTGTTGCTCAACGCCCGATAATTCCATGGATTGTGATGGATCATTAAGTTGTGCCTTATTGCCGATGCCCAACACATGCGTATCCCAAAGTCAAACGCACATATTGTTCGGCGAACAAAGATGACTGTTATCACAGTCTTTGAAATATGACTATAAAAGGCCATATTCTAATGAAGATATATACCCAAGATGAACGTAGCAACGCTCGAACCCAGTACAGCTCCCTTTATTCTCCCCCATACCAGAGATCATCTTCGCTGTCATAAGCCGGGAACTCAAGGCGACTATCTGTATTGGGCCCTTGAAGATACGGTCTCACCTGATGTAAACGATACACCTTGGTACTGAACCCGACACCTGTCGCCTTAAATTCCTGATCGAGGTCTCCTCCGCCCCTTGGTCCGAGCACAACCCACTTCAGAAACGGGAACTTCTGGCTCTTCACTACCGCGAGTCCATGTAGAGCGTCACTCACGAAACATCTACCATCACGATAGGTTACGAGTGAAACTATGGAGCGAGGGAGGAATTGCACGATTATATCCGCATCAGTCGGCGTTCCTAGCGTCGGGGGCAGAATAATGGGGAATAGTAGAAGAGTGTTGATCCAGAGATGTTGAAGTTCTGCGAAGTCCCTCATATTTACTCCCGGCTTGACGCTACTGATATCTTCACGTCGAGCAGTGAGATCCAGGTGGAGTATTTGGAGGGTACTCTTATGAAGCCGGAGCGACTCAATCGCATCAGATAGTTGAAAGTTCACAGCTCGAGTCTGCTGCGATTATAAGTTAATACCATGGTGAATATGGTGATGACAGATGGGGGAACTCACATCAGAATTGTAACGCTTTCCCTGTGCGGCTTCATATTCAAAAGCAACTAGACCCCCGGTGCAGGCTCCCAAGAGCTTTGATAGCCGCTCAGCTGTTAGAAAGCCACCTGTGACCCTCAAAGTCTTCAAACACGGCATTTCGACCATAGGATCTCCTAAATGCACCATGGTTTCATGAAAATTTAAGGTCTCCAGATTCCCAGAGATCTTGATCAGTGGGCTAACCAGCATGCCAAGGTCTAGCCTCTTGACTGGCAGATGAGTGACACCAAGCGCAGAGATTGAAGACCCTGAAAGCCCATACGTTGGCCAGCCACGGCTGCCTTGAATAATGATATGTTGGACATTTAGAGTTTGAGCTAGCAGCATTGCTATAAGCTCAGCGTTCATCCAGCGACGGCCGGGTACCGAGTTTTCAGTCATTGCCCTCCGGAGTTGCCGTTCTTGCTTCTCTGTCAGTTTGCGATCATCATCGAGATAAAACTCGATAAATATGGGATAGAGCTCTGGCCAGTCATACTTTTCGGCCATAGATATCATGGGCACACGTTCCTTCCAAGCCGCTGGAAGATCTACGCAGAGAGCACTGGCTGCCTTTAGGAGTATATCTCGACGAGACTCGTCTTTGTCCTCAGAGGCACTGAAGATGCGGTGGCTGATATAAATAACCTTGACAAGGCGGGCAAGATCAGGTCGACGAGCTAAAGTACGAATAAATGGCGCAAGGCGATCTTCCCATTTATAGACCTCTGAGATCCATGAATCACCGTAGCCCAAGACGAATTCATGATACAGAACAGACTGCGCTACGTCTCTGAACTGTCTACAGGTCAGAGATAGCGAGCAGAGAGTCTGTCTATCGATTGAGTACCACGGCTTAGCTTCAGCGTGTTGTTCCTTTCGGTGAGATTCGATAGGGCGAAGTGGTCTCTCGTCCCAAGATTCATTGTAGGCATCTTGACAGTGAAGGCAAAAATGGCTGAATATGGGGAACAGTATATCATTAGGGAGACGTGGAGTTGATAGATGAGCCATTGCGGTATTATCCAAGTAATTAAGATGACAGGACACAGCGTACTGGCGTTGTTTGTTTCGAAGTTGTCTTGGCGTTGTTGGTAGGTTCATCACGTGAGAAACATTGGCCGGAGCAGCGCCTCAGGGTTCACCAGTGACGGGAATATTTATTCCCATATAACTTTCCTCTCCCGAGAAAGTATTCCTGTCTATGATTCGTTCGTCGACGTTAGCCCTGGTGAAATTTGAATTGAAAGGGGACGAGGTTGGCAGAAGTTCAGACATATTTTCATTCCCTAAGAAAGAAAGTATCATCAGTTTCAGTCTGATATGCTTCAAAAATATCCGGAATATGAGGAAGCATTTGAAAGTACGAGCGTCTGCTATTCGCGTCGCGGGCCATAATATGCTCGAAGCTTGGATTCCCCTATATGTGACCAAGATAATCATATCAGGTAGTAGGAGATAGGATCAACCGTGTATTACACAGAGGTTATAAAGATAAATGTTATAATAATAGAGGAATAAAGTTATCATCCATTGTTCACGATTCCTTTTCGCTAGGGCTTCACTGGGCTTCATAGACTATACGTTGACTAAAAGTAGTAGAAGATTGGGGTCGGCATGACTTCTCTGATAGTATACACTTGAAGACACTTTTATTTCACTCTGCGATACCTCATTTACTTCTTTCTTTCAGATGTCCATTCTCACATGCTTCCGAATAGCCCCGATAACTATCCCAGCAATCAATGGGTACTCGTCATTGCTATGTGGATAACTTTTAAACGTCGCAAGAAGCTCGCGTATAAGTGGGATAAAGATAAGGATCAAGGACCTCTCCGTTTTTATCCGCTGTGCAAGGGCAGCTTGACTCGTTAATTGATTGCATTGATCAGTGCACGTAAAGATAAAGTCCACAGACGCGTGTAATTGTTGCACGTGGAATGACGATTAGCAAGATATCCAACATCTTAGAACAAGGTCCCTTGTGCATTTTCAGGGGTGAAAAGAATTTTCACGTCAAAGCAACGCAGGTGAAACCTCCTGAATGACGGAAGAAACGCAGCTGAATGATCAGCCTGGCTCTATCACTGATTAGATCGACAAAATGCTTAATGGAACTCCACTGTATCCTTGGCATTGGGCTGATATGGTCAGAAAAGCTTTATCCCTATATATTAAAGGGAAGAGCGATGGTATAATTGGGCGTTTGAGGCTCAAAATGGTCCCGATGGTGCCCGGCAGCTAATTTTAACCCTTGGGTTGGGTTTGTTTAATCCTTGGCCGTTGGGCGGCGAAACGGAATGACCGCCGAGCTTCGGTCAGAAGCACTCCACTTTGAACGTTGACCGTGGTGAGACTGACAGCATTCTCGCAACGTAGTAATATGTTATCTAGACAGCATTTTGTATGGCCAGACAAGTAGGCCATGCCTCGTATCGTATATCAGGCAGTATTGACACTTATTCATGATTATGGACTCATTAGAGGCCTCACCAGCATTCTTATCAGTACAGTCTAGACCCAGTGGCGAACAAAACCTGCTTGACAACCAACAAATTGAGGCTCGGCCTTATCTCACCCCTAGTCCAAACTAAAAGTATGACACCGACCATTTGGAACCGGCGCCGGCGCACCGGGCCAGATTCCGCGTAGCCTCAGCGTCACGTTAATGTGCAGCCCATTTGTATGACACCCATACCATTAAAATCCCGGCCGCTAAAACTATAGTGGGTAACCCCCTGTAATGAGCCTCAATGCCACGGCAGTTCCAGCGCCATGGCCCACTGTTATACAGGGTTTAGAATCTTCCATCACGGTCTCATCACGAGATTCTGGTCGGTGCCATGATTCGCAATCTTCGTAATCGCCCCTTTAGGCGAGACCACAATGAGCCGACTAGTCTCTTTGCAAAAATGCATCTCCATGGATATTATCTTTTCTTAGGGTCTATAAATACTGCACTTCGCTACATCCATTTCCGAATTGCTTCACCAGAGATTTCTTCAATGATTCACCATCAGCATTCGCTACTGCTTAATTAAAGCAATACACTATCGTTTAAAACTCCAACACAAAATGGATCGCATTCGAGATCTTGAAGTCCCTTGGACGGACTCAAATACCCCCACGCGCCGAAATTCGGTCGATTTAACTATTCCTTCGCCACCGGCTGAACACGACCCGAAGGCATTTCTGAATCATCATACAGCGAAGTCAGCGGCGAAGACTGATCCCTCACAACTTGAGAAGGGCAGTCAAGATGAGATTGTCGACGAGGAGCCTTCACAACAACAATTATCCTTCCGACAACGCTTGCATCATTTTACTTGGGCTTGGTTCACACTACCCATGAGTGCAGGTGGATTGGCTCTACTTATTCACGTACAACCTCATCAATTCCCTGGTTTGAGAATCATTGGTACTGTGCTTTACAGCATTAATCTTCTCATTTTTACGCTCTGCTGTATTGGTATGATATGTCGCTTCTCGTTCAATCCCGGCGACTTGACAAGATCTGTCACGCATCATCGAGAGGCATTCCTCTTCCCAACTTTCTTCCTGGCTATTGCTTCGCTTATCACCAGCACCCAGCGATATGTCATCCCTAAAAACGACCCCTCATATGTTTGGGCAACTGAAACCATCTTTTGGATCTACGTCGTTGTCACGTTTATCCTTGCAGTCTGGCAGTACTCGTACCTCTTTGCAGGACATAGCTTCAACCTGCAGACGATGATGCCAGGTTGGTTGCTGCCTATCTTCCCAGTCATGTTGGCTGGTACTGTCGCAACTGTCATCCTAGACACACAGAGCCATCTCAACCCTCTTCCAATCATCTTCGCTGGCTTGACATGTCAAGGCCTGGGCTTCTGTGTCTCCATGATGATGTACGCTCACATGATCGGTCGACTCATGCAGTCTGGTCTTCCCAATCGAGAACACCGAACCGGACTCTTCATGAATGTCGGCCCGCCAGCTTTCACAGCCCTGGCCCTTATCGGAATGGCCAATGCACTACCTAAGACCATCTCTGGAGCTGGCAACCTTGCTCTCAACGTCGACACCGTCCGGACAGTAGCTCTTCTCTGCGCAGTATTTCTCTGGGCATTGAGCATGTGGTGGTTCCTTATCGCTGTTGTCGCAGTGGCCTCATCTCCACCAAAGTTCTTCCATCTTGGTTGGTGGCCAATGGTCTTCCCCAACACTGGCTTCACGCTTGCTACCATCTCCATCGGCAACGAGTTCAAGTGTGAAGGCATTCTTTGGGCTGCGAGCGGTATGACTATTATTCTTGTCATTACATTTCTAATTGTCTTCTCATTCAATATGAGAGCTGTTTTTGTACGAGATATCATGTATCCAGGAAAAGACGAGGATGCAGATGATCACTAGACATTTTTTAAGAGCTGGGAGCAATGATTTGGGTTGGTTTGTACTATTAGAGATACCACGGGATACAGGTTTAGACAAAAGGATACAAAAGGGATTCAGAGTAACAGCACTCTCATAGATACAATCCCACTGGAATTAGAATAATCGTCATCATTCTCAAACATGTCGTCCAACCTTGATGTAAACACCACTTCGGTTCCCACCGGGCTAGAAGGTTCGATGTCAAAATCGTGCATCAACGGCAGGGAACAAGGATTGAGCAGCAAGGGTTTTTCCTTTATCGGACGAGATTTTTACGATCCTTGGATCGTAATCGCAGGGATTTGCACGGTCTTACGCTTCTGTGAAACAGGGCCGATGAGCTCCCTTTTTTCTAAATGTGTCGATCCGATTTTCGGCGAGACTCGCTTCGGCAAAAGTGTCACTTTCGCCGACCTTCCTTCGATGCTCTTAATAGCAATGGTAATATGGCTGACTTTGTGGATGCTAGATAGGATTGTTTATTAAATGTCCAGTCACTAAGACAAAGATTCTGCTTCAAGAGGGGAGGCGATGGCAGTCGAGACTTTTGCCCTTTTTTTTTTGGTTTCTAAGTAATAACTTGGGTCGCCTTGCTAAAGGCATATCAGCGATATCGCATCTATGGCTCAAGGGAGTGACTCAATACAGAAGCTGACTCGTTCGGTAGATAAGAAATCGCATGATAAACTGGTAGCTGAGCACGCGATTCAGCTACCAGTGCCCACCGAATGACAAACTTAAGCCAGGCATTCTTCCAATTCCAATTGAAACAGTTGCCCTGACAAAACCGGAAGATGGCGTTGTCACATCCACGTTGTTCCGTGCCCCTCTCATTATATTATGTTGATTCAAGTATAATCACAGTCTCGCAGTCTCACGTAGCAGATCGTACTTGTATCTCCGAACTACATCCTGAGCAAAAGGTATACAGAGCTATCATCGCAGTCAGCTGCCTCATGGCAGCCCTTCAGACAGTTAAGCATCGATCACTACTCCTGATATTAAATCAACATCCATAGAAAGCAAGTAACTTCGGTTTTGTTGACCACCTGCTCGTATTGGGTTGAGTTATGTACAGATAGGGGGTGGGAAGAGTCTTCCATCCCGGACAAGATTCAGTGACTATCTTTACCTGATATCTTGTAGACTAATCATCAGGCATCTAGAAAGATGCTGAAACAAATGTGAGGACATTGAATGGCTAGGATAGTATGAATCTTTTGACCAAGAAAACTCTCACAAAACGAGCATGCAGCCACCGCCACAATGTTGAAATAATATTCACGGGATGCTTATTATCAATCATCAGTCATTAGTGGTAGTATTATTACCCCAAGCATCAAACTCCCACTTCTATACACCAACTCACCAACTCACCCGCGAGGCCCTCGTCTTTGGGGCCTGAAGTTCTTCCTGTAGAATGACATGCTTTCCCTTCATTTGATAGAAGGACGACTCCTGTGAAAACTCTCAGAGGTCAACAAACTGGGCTTTTCGACTATACAATACTCAAAACCGAGTATTCTGTTCACTGCAGAACGCCTAACCAGTTCAATATGTATGTGTGAGCTAATAAGTACTAGCAAATTATATCTCAGGACATGTTCTTATGGCAGATATCATCCATGTCAGAGAATTCTCTACGGATTGGCTCACGACACCTGTAAGAAATACTTGTAATAGTTCTTACTCCCTGCGCTAGACACAGGTAAAGAGAAATGCGATTAGATATTGTACTGGAGGTATAACGAGTCTTATGACTTTTACAGCCATCTTACTTCGCCGGGATAGAAAGTGAACATAATTTGATACTGAATGAAACGGACATTAGAAGGAAGAAATCAACCTCCCTCCCCGGTAATGTTGAGAAAATGGGGTTTGCCCAGAGACCAGAAATCGTGCACCTATAAGCCTAAGATCTGTTCAGACGTGATCTACTCTATCGCCGCGCAAGTCTCTTTGCGGATTATTCTTTCGTCTTTTCTCCATGAAGTTTGTCCCTCGATCGGTACGGGAGGCAACGTGTCGTAGTCCATTTTACGATTCTCGTAGGTAACAAGACTTTGACTTCTATATTCACACCAAAAGGCTCAACCTCACCACCTGGATTCTATTAGACTGCTCTATTTGAGGTTGTGGAGTAAACGGTTTAATTCTCAACGTGTCTTCCCTAATAACGTCCGACGCTTGATCGGCGCTCGGCCAACTGCCAATTTCTCAATAGATGCCACTTATGCAGACTTAAGGACAAACTGTGAAGGCCCGGTGTACTGAAGATGCGTCAGTCGGCGACAGATGACTACAGGGAAGCATATTAGGCGGGCAGTGGCATTGGACGGAAAGGTCAGTCTGATTCGAGTTTGGTAGGAATCAGGGAGTATGTTTTCAGTCAAATAGGGCTTTGGTGAATTGCAAAGTCTCTAAATATAAAGGGCTCAAGGTCGCTTTGCCTAAGTAGGTATGTACTTCGACAACTACCCCGATTTTAGTACAAGCCAACCACTCATCACATTCGTTGAAAGGCTAGCCCTGCTGACTTTGCATTTCCTGATACGTTATTGGATGTTGAGATTACAGCACGCGTAAGCACGGGGCATTTGAGCCGCCGACTCTTCGGCTACGGCACACATATAGTTGACCGTACTGACTAGGACTAGGTGACTCACCTCGTGGTATTTAAAACGGCCTTCACAGAACTCCATCTCAATCGGACAAATAGCTTCGACTCCAATATTTGTTACAGCCCCAAAACGCATATCATCATCAATACAATGAGCCAGGCGCAACAACCATCAGACCCGACCTTCCGGGCTTATAGCGCTCAGCAAGGCGCGACCTACGCTGAACATCGTCGGAACTACAATCCCAAGCTATATGATGCAATCATCAACTTTCACAAAGAGGGGTCTGGCCAATTTGATACCCTCGTTGATGTTGGCTGCGGACCAGGAACAGCAACTCGTAGCCTTGCCCCTCATTTCAAGACTGCTTACGGACTTGACCCCTCGGAGGGAATGATTAGCACCGCTCGGTCTATCACTGCAGTCGATAATGTTAAGTTCGAGGTCTCTTCAGCCGAGTCTCTGGGATCTGAGCTTGCCAACCCCATTCCCGATGGCAGCGTCGACGTGATCACTGGAGCCACTTGTGCCCATTGGTTTCACATGCCGCGATTTTGGGAGCAAGCTGCTAAGACCCTCAAACCCGGAGGAACCGTGGCTTTGTGGACATCGGCTGGTGTCCGAGTCGATCCGTCGATGCCCGCTCACGAAGCCGTGCAGGAAGTTATCGATGATCTTGATAACTTGGTTCAAGACTATATGCTGCCAGGCAATCTCATGGTTCGTGATCTATACCGTGGCCTACCGTTGCCTTGGGCCCTTGATCCTCCCTTATCTGAATTTGACCGAGACTCATTCGTGCGCAAAGAATGGTGTACAGGCCCGGAAGCTGAAACAACCTTCTTTGAGCATTCACCACCGGTCAATCTTGATATGGTGGAGATGGTTCTTGGAACTGCTAGTCCGGTTACCAGATGGAGGGAAGCCCATCCTGAAGCAGCCGGAACGGAGAATGATGTTGTTCGTCAGATCAGAAGAAGGATTGAGAAGATCCTCAATGATGCAGGCGTGGAAAAAGGCAAGGAAGTGCTTACAGGAGACATGATCGGAGTCTTGTTGCTCATCAGGAAGAAGAGTGATTAGGTGTCATCACGACAAGAATTGACTATTGAATGCGCTGCGTTGATAGAAATTACAATCAAATACCCTAGGTTTCGAGCTGACATTCTTGTTCGCTGCAATTCCGTGGCTTACTATATCGTCGGCCTTGTTACTCATCATACGCATCACGAGGATCATGCTCCTTCCAGAACTTATCATAGTCATCCCAACTCTGAGACGGGAATGCCAATGGGACCGTAATCGGACCAAACGGAATACCCTTCTTCTCAAACTCATCCAAACGAGCCTTGGTCCTCTCCTTAGTCTTGTTGACACTATAGATAGAAATTCTATGGCATGAACTGGTGACGTGAAGACCCCAGTTCCAAGCTGTTCGGACATCCGGTGGCTGCGTGTTGAGAGAGTTATCCCAGCAGCGACAGACAATCTCAACCCAACCCTCGACATCACATGGAAGCTCAAACTCCCAAGTACGCCAGGTCCACTTACGCTTCTTGGAGAGTTTATCAAGTGGAACGGTGTACCAGTTGAAACCACCATCATTGGAAAGCTCAACACGCTCAGGCCATCGACCACCACCAGAGTAAGCCCAGCCCTTGCAACGAATCTTGCCATTGTGAATGACAACTTGTTTCGTCCAAGGTGACATGATGGCAGAACTGACAGGCATCTCCTGAATCTGGATACCATCTGTAAGTTTGAAGTTGTGCTTGCCGACTTGCTGAGGGAAATAGAGATATTCCTGGCTTTGAACAGGTGCTCTAGTGGGCTCCTTGATAGCCTTGATGCGGTACAGCCATTTGACACTTCGAGCACCGATGTAGCCAAACACCACGATTCGAAGAGGATATCCGTGGATCTTGGGAAGTTCTTCACCGTTCATCTCCCAAGCTAGCATGACTTCATTTGCTTTAACCTTGGACCAAGGAACACTGACGAGATAATTCATCGTCTTGTCATCCTTGAAGTAGGTATCAGCACCATAGAACTCCAAGTGCTTAGCGCCATCGATCAACCCACCACAGGCTTTAATAACCTTCTTGAGACTGATACCAACGTAGTTTGCAGTGCCGATTGCTCCTTCAGCCCAAGGTGCCTGGGGGACTTCGTCACCTTGGCCAGGGTATTTGAGAATCTGCTCAACACGACGAGTTCCAGAGCACTGGATTGTAACGTTCTTTTTCATGCGGGGGAACTTTGACTCGTCCATGAGTTCATCAAGTGTGAAGGACTTGGGGTTTGCAACGAGACCATCCATAAGGAAACTGAAGTCTTCTTTGTTGATGATGGGAATTCCACCGTGGTTTCGCACAAAGTGAAGGGAATTGGGAGTGAACTCTTTGTCAGTGACTAAGCGCTTGGGTGGTTCGCCGTTATAAGGAAATTGCAAGAGGTGCAGCATGTCAGGATGTTTCTCTTTGAGGACAGTAGCCCATGAATCTTCAGGCACGCTGGTGAGTTCACCTCCGATGGCATGGTGCCACATCTTCCAGTGCGTGCCAGGAAGAACAGGGTTGGTTCCCGGAATAGGACCAAGTTGGAACTCTGGATTGGGTGGGAACGTCTGCGACGTCAAGATCTTGTGCGCAGCAGCTTTCTTGTCAGGGTAATTCTCCCACTCAACAAAGCTTCACGAGTCAGCTTGGTATGATACACTTGAGAAGAGTCTTACCCAACCCAACCCTTGCGTTCACGAGTGAAGAGCTTTTCACGATCACCGACCGACTTGATAGCTTCTTCATCTTTAGTAAGATCCCCAAAGACCTGAGGATCTAGAGCTTTGGTCTTTGGACCAGTTTGGTCAAGAACAGGCAGGACCGCGCCGGAGAGACCTTGTTCGATCTTCCATTCATCAGGACGATTGGTGGTCTTCATGGCGGACAAGGAACAGTGAGATTAGATTTTGGTGTAATTAAGCAAAAGAGGCGGGAGACGGCGAGCTCTGGGTTTAAGTTAGCATACCTTATACGAGAGCAGAGAGTTTTACGAGCGGGCGTAGCATAAGGTTGTAACCCTACGATCTACTCAAAACCATCTAGATTGAGTAAGACTAATAGACCAATGACGAAGCACACCATAGTATACCCAAATGCAGCCACGATTTGACACAATTGGTTCGATAAGCCGCACCCTGCAGGCCAGCCATTGAGTTTAAGTCATAGGGCCGATTCAACCGTCGATACCCTGAGCTGTGTAATGGTGTTGTCGTGAATGGTTGGTGATTACGCTGTGGAAGTGGGGTCGTTATCAAGAGCTGACAGAGCTGGGATGCATCAGAAATCATCATGACAAAGTGGCTGCTGTACGAATGCGGGGTCAACTTAATTAAAGGGTATCCGAGCTTTCCGTGTAAGATTGTGGATGGGCGTGATGAAGGACGAGGGGGATAAGATGAGCTGTGCTGCGTCTGTGAGGACGATATTTGCTGCGTAGTACGATCAATTGAAGTGACAAGATATCGTCACATTAGCCATGGTGAGTATCTGTTTGGAGTGGTGATGCTGTATTCGAAAGCTTATAATATCAGTCTCAGAACAATCCCATGTCGACTCTTGCTAATGGTATATACAATCGAATTCGCCTCAGTTATGTGCCTGACGTTGTTATCTAGGGCAACCGAGTGAGAACCCAGGTTCAGTCCAGCAAGTTCGCTATGGAAAAAGCAACGGCGGCCTCATCGTCTTGAGCGACACGCAAACCATCGAAGTACTCGCTCACTTTGCTCGCGAACGTATTCCAGAGAGGTACTTAATCATCTCACCAACCCCGGGCCATTGGCTGACGGCAAGTCTAGGAGCGTACATGCAAAGGCCGCTGGAGCCTTTGGCGAGTTCGAAGTCCTCGAAGATATCTCCCACTTAACCGACGCAGGCTTCCTCACGGGCATCGGCAAGAAGACCAAACTACTCACACGAATCTCAACTGTCGGTGGAGAGAAAGGCTCCAGCGACACTGTTCGTGATGTTCGCGGTTGGGCAACCAAATTCTACACTGAAGAGGGTATCCAGGACTTTGTCTTCAACGATCTTCCTGTTTTCTTCATCCGAGATCCGATTAAGTTTCCGTCCATGAATCGCAGTCACAAGAGGCATCCCCAGACCAATGTTCCTGATAATAGCATGTTCTGGGACTTCCATCTGAACAATCCTGAGGGTATCCATGCTCTGATGCACCTATTTGGGCAGCGCGGTATTCCTGCGTCGCTGAGAAACATCAATGGCTTCAGTGTTCACACCTATACTCTCAACAAAGCCGTACGTCCGTACTAGACTGCATATATAAAGCTAACACATGTCAGGATGGTAGCTATGTTTACGTCAAATGGCATTTTAGGCCTGACGACGGAATCAAGACAATGGATGCAGACACCGCTCAACGGTTAGCAGGCTCAGAGCCAGACTACCATGTCAAAGATCTCTTCAAGGCTATCGAGAAAGGAGACTTTCCTTCCTGGGGCGTTTATATCCAGGTCATGCAACCTGATGAAGTCAAGGATGCTCCAATTGACGTTTTTGACGACACGTACACTTGGCCTTTTGAGAAATATCCTCTGCGACTTGTGGGCAGGATAACTCTTACTAAGAATGTGAGTTCTCATGGTGTTGGATGTTCTTGAGTGCTGACTGGTTCACGCAGCTCAACAACTACTTCCAAGATTTGGAGCAGGCGTGTTTCTCGCCTTCAAACATGGTTCCTGGCATTGGGCCATCGGCAGATCCTGGTTCGTAACCCGCTCTACTATTTACAATCAGAGATTGACTAGAGAATAGTGCTACAAGCGAGAATGTTCAGTTACCCTGATGCCCATCGCTACCGGTAAGCTCACTGACAGTTAGGCTTCCCCCATCGCATCAGATCTAATAATGACTAGAGTCGGACCCAATTACTTCCAACTCCCCTGCAACAAACCCATCAACAAAGTCTACGCCCCATACGTCCGCGACGGTCCTGGCACAATCAACGGTAACTACGGAGGTGATCCAGACTACATAGGCTCAGAACTTCGTCCCGTCAGTATGAGCAAACGCGTCCAAGTGCCTACCCACGAGGATTGGTCTGGTCATGTCACCGCTTTCGCAACTTCAATCACGGATAAGGACTTTGAGCAGCCTAGAGCGCTGTGGAAGATCATTTGCAATGAGCCGAAGGGTAAAGAACAGTTCTTGCATAATATTCTTCCAACGTTGAGGGATATTCCTGATAAGATGAAGGAGCAGGTCATTGGTAAGTTTTATGCAGTCATGTAAGTGTTAATTGGCCATCTTGCTAAAGTTTTTTACAGAGTATTTCGGGCGCGTTGACGGGGATCTGAAGGCTTGTCTAAAAGAGGGTCTTAGCAAGTGAGATCGATGGTTTTCTCTGGTCATAGTGTTAGGCACATTGATACCACCTAAATTGACACGAGTCTAGTTACTGGGCGTTGAGTGAACAAACTTTTTGCTCGGCGTGTAAATCGTTTCAGTTCAGTGCAGGATTTTCAGGGACCAGGGGGTGCTACAAGCCCCCGCTAATGTGGCGGTGCTGATCACTGTGAAAGTGGACTAGCCTAAGCTTGTTTCACATCGAAAACCAACAACATAAAGACATCGATCACTTCCTGCGCCTGCTAAATCCCTCTCTTACGTCCATTTTCGTTGAATGACGCTGGAAGATCACTGACACTTCGAAATGGCGCCTCTTTCACTTTTAGACTGCCCCAAAGAGATTCAGCTCAGCATTGCTGAACTTCTTCTTCAAGCTGACACAGCCAACCTCTCCATGACCTGCCGAGCCTTGCACAGCCTTACCGAGCCACTCGTTTACTCCACCATCCAGATCATATGGACGAGGCAGTATTATCCGCCCATCCCACAAACGCTGCGGTTGCTCCGTACTTTGCTTGAAAGATCCGATCTACAGAGCCATGTTCGTTCCATCGAATTCGGTGGTAATGGTTTCATTGACTATGACGATCCTCCATGGCCTGGTGAGACGCCAGAACCGCCTGAGATACCGAATCTTCCCCTCGATAAACTCACTGCAGTTATCAGAAGGATCGGCGTCTCCGAGCCCAGTGTCAATGAATGGATGTCAAAAGTTGTATATTCCCGTGGCCACAGATACAGACATTTCCGGGAAGAGCTCCAGCTGGGTATCATCCAGAAAACCCAATCCGCAACTTCCGATGCCGCTGCGGCTATTATTGTTTCTCTTCTACCAAACTTGGAGCGACTTACTGTCTCTGAGAATTGGTATAATGAAGCGCGACTTTTAGCTCTTATGTTTCGGTTGGCACTCTGCGGGACAAACCAACACTCAAGTCTAAGCTCCATACCAACCTTTAGTTCCCTGAAGTATGTCTCACTTGACCCAATGCTACACGAGGACACAAATATGGATCCAGACAAGGTAGATGAAGATCTTTGCTTGTTCTATTTGCCTCGTATCCAACATCTCTCGACCTCAATTCAGAATCCCACGCCATTCTCGTGGCCGTGCGCTTCAGCTCCGAATCCACTCTCCTTGACCTCATTAGACATCTTCAGACTCCGAGAAACCCGCCTCGCCCCAGTTTTATCTGCAACAAAAAATCTCAAGAAGCTGAGGTACAATTGGCTCTACCGACCTGACCTTGATGAGGAGGTTAACACTTCTACGCTGATGCTCGATGAATTGGCAAAGGCTCTCCTCGAGGTCAAAGACTCGCTAGAGGACTTGGAAATCACTGCCGAGACATGTCCCGCGTATACAGTAGGAGATTATGATCCACCCGATTTTACATCTCACGAGTCGTTGGCAGAGATCAGAAGCATGCACAGGCTAAAGACTTTAAATGTTCCTTGGTCATTTCTGACCGGCATGACTGACTTCTCTGCCACTGGACGTCTTGGATATGCGCTGCCTCGAAATCTCGAAAATCTTATTCTCAGTCGCTTTCATCTACGACCTGTACCGTATAATGATCGAGATGGAGTCATGATTTCTGCCTTCGAGACCGAACTGGAAACTGATAGTTTATCGCATCTGACTCGATTGAAGAGCGTCAAGCTACCACCGTCTTTCGTCAGGCGTGGGATGTCAGAGGCTTGTGAGGAAAGAATCAAAGCGCTTGGAAAGATGTTTAACTTGAACCTGGAAAGCCAGACAAGAAACTTGAAGGAGACTATGTAAATCATGTATATTATTCTTCATCGAATACAGGGATCTTTGTGTGTTGTGTAGAGTCAGCTTATGCGAATAACTATGGTTGCCCTAACATTGGAACGTGAGAGTATGCTGCGAGACCAGCTAGATGAAGTAAGACAAATACAACCAAGTTCACAGGCCTTCAGGGCTAGGGTATAAGAGAGGCCGAAAATCGAGCCATGGTCTACTCCCCATCCCAAATTATGTGATTCCTTGTACACATCTGAATCTGACCTTTCCTTTGTACACCTCCCGCAATCTTGTTCAGCCCATACCCTTTAGGTCCGACGTCGTCACGGATGTATTCAACCTTTTGATCAGGGACCAAGAGATTGCAACCCCACTCGTCCTGGTATTGTTTAGTAGTGAACAAAATGATTGCGATCTACTTAATGACACATGACACCACGCTGGACTCACCTTGCTGTTGACGCCATTCCTGTTTTCACCACATGGTGGGACTATCCTATAGTCCCTGCCCTGTTTCCTAACCGAGGTGACACGCATCTTGGGACTAAGATCAGGTATGGGCCTGTCATTCGTCATATAGTATAGGTGAAATGCATTGACTTCTCCGCACTTCGCCTTATTTCTGTGCCAAGAGTATGGGTTTGAGTAAGTAGCGGGATTGGCAAGGGCACGCTCCCTCCAGAAGACACTGCAGCGGTCCAGTGACAGCTTTACTGGGCTTTGAGGCCACTCATTAATGAATCCCGATCTCCCCCTCTGAGAGGATGCGAAGATGATTTTGTTATCAAAGGCAAGAACGGTCATGACTGCAGGAAGCATCACCCACTGACCACCGTCCTCATCTTGGGGGTCATATTGCATCATGTCAATCTCCATCTCTTTGTGTGCATTCTGAGCCATCATTCGTAGCTGACCGTCAGTGATTGATGACACCGGATCTTTGAACTCAAGATACGACGAGTAGACCCATCGATGGGAACCCTCTCCTTCATCTTGTCCACGTGTTGGCTGTGTTGCAAGTCCATAGTCGATACGGACCTTGAGTAATCCTTTCGCTGGATGCTTAGTATCTAAGTTGGCTGTTTCGGTAAAATGAACAAACAAGAATAAGATAAAGAATGCCGAGAAACAAAGAGTATTGGAAAAAGGCGACATGTTGTCAGATTTTACAACTGTATAGAACTATCTCCTCCGCCGAAGCAGTAAAATTCAAGGCATGCTAGCATAAATAAATACAGGACAGCAGAAGACCAAGCAGTATCAGCCTAGTGGTCAAATCCAGGCCATTTCCAAGGGGCTGGGTAACAAAGGGCCGCCATGTCTGCGCCTTTCAGACAACGGGTAAGTCGGAAAGCAGACACGATGATCATGGCACCACCAGATTGCTTAAAATTAAAGGCTCATATTCTGATCCCTCGAAAAGAACCGCCGAAGCTGAAATTCCGGACACATGTGCCTATCATTACTCGCCGAGTTGAGAGTACAGCCCCGTTCACCAGCTCGGTTACAAGCTAACTATGCGCTGTGATAAAAACATGGAAACCTAGTTGGTCCTGCGTCCAATCAAAGCTCAATTAGCCTACCATGCAATGTGGGTGTTGATACGAGTTTATTGCTAGAACCAACAACAAGACGCTAACAAGGTGATGAAACACAGTTGTTGGTTCGACATACCATTTCGACAGTGGCTTTTTCTATAATTAATGGGCCGTGCTGCGACTCATGCATGATGATCCTTTCGAGTCAGGAAATGCCCGACTAATTTTATCTCTCAAGTGTTGGTTCTCCCCTGTTGAATTCATTTACATGTCACCGCATGGGTCGAATGCGAGCTGAGCTTCTCGGCCGGACTGGATTATGAGGCGATAACAAAATCACGCAGGACTGCGGGGGCCATGTCGAGTGGTCTAGGCGAAGTGCAGATCTTGAAACTGGAATGGGGGGCGAAGAGGAAATAGACAACCCTGCCAGGCTGACTACCGGCATGCTAAGAATAATTCATATGGCATACATATGAAAATCGCCAAGTACCTTTCTTTACCGAAACAGAGTAACACGTTCTGTTTGCTTGTAAATCATATCATCATGCAACGCTTACGCTATGTTTTGGCACTTTTGGCCGCTTCTGGCTCAGTAGTAGCCCGTCCCTCTTTTGTTGACTTTGGGTCTATGTCGATGCACAGCATATTTAGCAGAGATACAGCCGATTTCTTCAATCCAGATGACTTGACGTTTATCAAGAAACTGGCAGCCGTTGGGGACTCATACTCAGCTGGTATTGGAGCTGGAGACGGCTTACACGGAGAGGGCGGTAAGTTTAGTATGTTGGTCTGTAGTAACAGGATTTAACGAGTCACAGATGAGAACTGTCGGCGATATGACCATTCTTACCCATATCTTATCAATCAAGACGAGAGACTGGGCGATACAGCAAACAGGAAGTTTCAGTTCAAGTCATGCTCTGGTGCAGTTATCAAGAACGTGATTGAGGATCAGCTCCCTTCAGTAGACTCTGACCAGCAAATCATTCTTTTATCTGCGGGTAAGTTTCGTAGGCAATCTTTGGACTTGAGGACAATATTGACAATGTGGCAGGTGGTAACGATGCTGAGCTTGTTAACATTCTGAACCAATGCGTCTATCAATGGTTTGCACTGAAAGACCAGCACTCTACCGTAGGTAAAGTTGCAGAGATGAAAGGTGAGCCTTGGGCCAAAGGTTGGGACTGGGACGCTGCGTCTCGCGGCTGTCTAGGTCAACTTCAATACTCCAAGAACATCATCAACAGCAATGAATTTTCTCAAAGGATCGACTCGATGATCGAGGCTACCAAGAAGAAACTGTCATCAGAGTAAGCCCTATTCTGGCGCGCTTAACTACAGTTTTACTGATGGCTACCGTTCGCACAGTGGCATGATATACTACACAGGGTATGATGACGCTCGATAAACTGTTTCTCGTCTCAAGCTGACCTCAGTCATAGATACGCCAAATTTTGGAGCACTGACTATGGTTCTGCTTGCGACAAAGTGTCATGGTCAACCTGGATATTTGTAAGTAAAACGGATCGGTCCGTGAGTTCCTCTGACATTTTCTTCACAGAAATCGTATAATATTTGGGAACCTGCTGCTCGTCTGGAAGAGTTGCGTCGAAGAGAGATGAACAGGCTGGTCGATCTCATCAATGACAAAATTGTACGTGCTCACAGATATTGAAGGGCTTCAAAAAGCTGACTTGACTTCTAGGAAGCCGCTGTCAAGAGGGCTGGCGACAAGGTGACCTTCGTCAACTACGACGAGTATGTCGGCCACTTTAAAGGTCGATACTGCGAAGATGGCGTTGACGAATCGGTCGTCGATAGCAATACAAGGTAAAATCTACCGCCCTGAACAGTGTTGCATACTAACTACCTTAGGCCGGAGCTGATGTTCTATGAGCTTGATACCTTCGATCCATGGGGTAACAAACCATGGAAGCGAAGTACCGTCGAGCACAAGAACGGTTCATTTTCTGGTTATATGAATATGATGACACGGGCAGCGGAGTTTGTCGCACCAGATGCGACGTTCCGACAGGAACACAAGATTGAAGAGACATCTGAGATTCAGGGTCTCCAAGCTGCAGCTCAAGAGGGTGCCACTGAAGATGTGCCGAATTTATTGCCTGACGGGTAAGTGAGCTTCTTAGAAAGTAGTGATCCTGCTGACCTCGATGTTACAGTTACGGACGTGTTTTCCATCCCCAGATCCTGTTACACGAGCTCATCGCCAACCTTGTTCTTTTCCATGTCTCCAATCGACGAATGGAGGAAAACAAGTTGGCTCCAGAGCCTCTACTTGACTCATCAGTAGCTCAGTGCCCTATCAGTCCTTCTGGCAAGACTGTCTTGAAATACAAAGAGACTAAAGCGGGAGAGGCAGTCAAGAAGGGCACCGAACTTCGCATTCTCCCAGTTGGTGACTCGATCACCGTGGGTTATCTCAGTGATAGGAAGGGAGGTGATGGAAACGGTTACCGTGGACAATTGAAGAAAGATCTCTCTGGTAAGCAACATGCAAGGACAAGGTGGTCATTGTGAGACTATTTGCTAATATTGTCCAGCGGATAAGGTCGTCTTTGCTGGGACAGAGTCTTCTGGTACAATGAGTGACGGATACTATGTAAGTACACCAGCTCATCCTTTCCGTTAGAAGCTAACTTGAGGTCAGGCAGCGTGGTCTGGGAAGACCATCCAGTATATCTCTGATCATGTCGACCCATCACTCAAACAGCGTCCCAACATCATTCTCCTTGCGGCAGGCACAAACGATATGAACCCCAACCACGGCATCTCGAAAGAGGGCAATGATCCGAGAGGCGCTGCTGATCGACTCGGCAAGCTTATTGACAAGATGGTCAAGGCATGCCCAGACGCAACCATTTTAGTAGCCATGATCATCAACACTTGCGACGAGAGACAGTCACCTGCCACAAAGGAGTTCCAAAAGCTTGTTCCTGGTGTTGTTAGGTCGCGTCATGACGATGGTAAACACGTTTTGGCTGTGGACTTTACCACCTTCAAGACAAGTGATCTTCAAGACTGTATCCATCCTACCAACGATGGGTACAAGCTCATGGGTGATTATTGGTACAGCTTCGTTCACCAGATTCCTAGCAGTTGGATCAAGAAGCCTGTTGGGCCTGACCCAGACGGTGGCGATGGTACCAACGGTGGTATTGACAAGAACATCCCTGCTCCAGACTGGGGCAAAAGTCCTATTCAGGTGACATCCAAGAAGACGGTTGCAGATGCAGCAAAGTATGCTACTGGTGGAGAGGATAAGCATGTCATATGCAATGGTAATCCTTGGTACAAGGCTACGGGAAAGATCGCGCAAGGCAATGTTGGTAAGAATGGGGATTGGAAGTATCACAAGAACTGGGTTTCCGAGGGTCAAGTTGCTGAAGGACTTGGCTTGGATAATCGCTATGTCAGGTTACATGACATGAATGGCGATGGCAAGGCGGGTAAGCATTACGCGTTTCCCTTACCACTTTGCGCTGTCGATACTGAGACTAATGGCCATCTTAGACTACGTATGGATTCATCCCCAGACAGGAGAGATTACATGCTGGCTTAATAATCTCCCCAAGCCGTGGTCGAAAGCCGGTAACAACAATGGCATAATTGGCAGTGGTGTTGGTCCGGCCAAGACTATTTATCTGGCGGTAAGTTCTCACGCAAACTCTAGTGGGCAAGACTAACTCATAACAGGATATGAATGGTGACGGGGTAAGTGATCAGTAGATTGAATATACTTTTGCTAACATGTACAAGATGGATGATTATCTCGTCGTCGACCCGGATAACGGCTCCGTTCGCGTTTGGTGGAACTTTGGTCCCGACGAAAGCTGGGACAATGGTTGGAAATTTGTTCCTGGTGGCGAAATCGCTTCAGGTGTTCCGCATGCCAACCTCGAGACCTTGAGATTCCCTGACATCAATGGTGACGGGCGAGCTGACTATGTTTACATCGGTGAAGGTGGTTCGTTGAAACATCATATGAACACTGGTTCTGTCGGAGGTCGAGATGTTTTGTTCCATGCTATGGGAGGCATTGCTACCGGTGCTGTTAATGATATCTCGAAGTTGGTGTTCGCTGATGTAAGTAGAGAGTTACCTGGCCGACTTGGAAGCCGTACTGATGATTAATCCTTTGATAGATGAACGGTGATGGCCGTGACGGTAAGTGGGCATGTGGTCTATTTCATGGTCTTCACTAACTGAGATAGACTATCTGATTTGGGACGAAGACGGTGGCCTGACTGGTTTCCTCAACCAGCCAGCCAATAATGAAGGTGTTCCATTATACATCAATCAAGGCCCTGCCAAGACGATCGCGGATGGCATCAAGAAGAAGCCAAGCACCATTCGACTGGCTGACATGGATGGCGATGGGAAAGACGACTATGTGTATATTGGTGACCACGGTGCGCTATCGGTATGGTACAATCGTGGGACTACCGACGATTCTATGACAATTGATGGTCTGCGCTTTGCTGACATTGACGGTGATGGCGTTGATGACTATGTCTGGCTTGACCCCAAGACGGGTGCCTCTACAGTCTAGTAAGTGGACTCTAAAAGACCTTTAAGATTTTCAAGGTTTCTGACTTGTTGCTCAGTCTCAACTCTGGAGTTGATGATGCAGATTCCCTGGGATGGGCATGGAAGCCGATGAATGGTGGCAAGCCCATCGCGACCGGTGCAGCACCAGCAAAACAAGTTGTTTTTGGTGATATCGACGGGTGAGTAACGCACTCGCTTCCGGTCTGCGGATGGTTTGACTAACATCAATAGTGACGGGCTGGACGACTACCTGGATCTGGATCCCAAAACAGGCGAGCTGAAAGCATATCTCAATCTTGGGGACGAGTTCGACTACAAATTTCGGGATGTTGGCACAATCGCGTCAGGGCTCGGACCAGGAAAGCGAGTACGCATTGCTGACATTGATGGTGATGGGGTAAGACAACAGCCTGTGACGAATAAACGCCCGAAGCTGGCTGACCATACTCTTAGCGTGATGACTACATCTTCCTCAAAGACAATGGCGGCACGACCATCTATCGCAACGTCTATAGCCCGGATGTCACAGTTGACAAGTACGCCCCCATGCCAGACGCAGATGCTTCAGGTATCAACCAGTCTCCCGATGAGATTGACTTTATCGACATGAACGGTGATGGGAAGGCTGATTACATCTGGACTCGACGCCTTGACGGTCGTGTCAAAGTTTGGTACAACGACTATCCCAAGAAGCCCACTTGGCGAGAAGCCGGTGAGATCGCAGGAGGTGTAGGAACGTCCGGCGCCAATGTCCGTTACGCCAAACTTCAGTCTACTGGCCGATATGATTACGTCGCCGTCGACCCTGGAACGGGAGCTATTGGGGCATGGCTCAACGGCTGCGGTAATCCTGACACTTCTAAGAAGAAGCACAGAATAACTGTCGTTCGTGATGTAGATGATCGAAATGGCCGATGGAATGTTTTGGAGAAACCAGTGGATGAGGACTGGCCATCCAACTACTGCTTTAAATCAGAGGACTCGCGTGGTACTCAGGGATTGAACAGTGAGCCAAAGGATGCTGAGTTTCCTTTTGCGTTGGTCACTATTAAAAAGCTGTATAACCATACGTGCTTCTATCTGGGAGGCGCTTATAGAGTTGGACAGTTGGTATGTGATGGGGTCAGTGGGATTAGTTGTTATGAGGACAAGAGACATGGAGAGAGACAGAAGTGTCGGACTGGGTCTTATACGCATGCTCTGTACTGTGAATGGTAGTGGATTGAGCGTTGGATCTTGACTCCATAGACACATATCGAAGCTTGTAATTATAGACTTTTGATTATTGAAAAACTGGAACCCAATAGATACTGAGCCAAAACAACAAGTCCATGACGCGTAAAGAACTAAAAACATCCCTGTCATATCTCATTCGTCCAAATCCTTGATCATATCCAACCATGTGACATTCTACAAGTTAGCATTTGATGCGAGAGGAGAAGCTTCTTGAGCTTCATACACCTCCATCTTGAAGCCCTTGAACCTTCTCGCCGGTAACCTCATCTCAAACATGTGATCAATCTCAATCGCACTCCTTCCCTTCATCTCAGGGATAAAGAACCAGGTCAAAGCAGTACCGATCAGACAAAGTCCGCAGAACAGAAACCCAGTCTTTCCACCCAGAGCCGCCTTATCTCGGCTGAACAGCATGGGCAAAACAACAGCCAGCATGATAGAGAACCCTTTCTCAGCAATACCAGCCAGACCCTGAGTGAGCGATCGGAGTTGAAGAGAACTCGTTTCTCCGAGGATGGCATATCCAGCAGGCCAAGCACCCATACCACAGACGACAATGACAGCTGTCATGATTCCTCCAGTGGCCCAAGTGAGGGTCTCACTCCTCCAGAAGCCAGTAACTCCCATGGCTCCATAAAGGAGGGTTGAAGATGCCAAGGAGAACAAAGTCAATGTACGGCGACCAGCACGTGAAAGAAGCCAAAAGCCTAGACCGTTGGCGAGCATTCCAGCGACTACACCGGCGAGCATGAACATGATAGCATAGCCTGACTTCATGCCCAATGATGTCAAGAAGACGCTGGCATTGGAGAGAAGCTCCAGCCCGAACAGTGCAGGCATGATAGAAGCCAGTACAACAATGAGAGTTCTTCGAAGGTTTGTGCCCTTGAGACAAGACCAGTAGTTTACTGAGGCGGTTATCGCCTTTTCTTCTTCAATGGTAGCCCGGATTCGCTCTCAAGTGCACCATATGGGCTAACCCTAGGTGCGAACAGTCGAGTTGCCGATTTGATAGCTCTCTCTTCTTGACCAGTTCTGATCAAATGAGCAGGACTTTCGGGCATGACGATAGAAAGAATAAAAGGGCCGAGGGAGAAAATCCACTGTGATCCAAAAGCGCCAAGATAGCCACTACTGCTCTCAATGTCATTGATGAACTTGATAACAGCAAGACCAATGAGTTGACCAAGCAATGTGAAGACCGGAAACAGAGCCATCGCTGATCCACGTAAAGCCGTCGGTGTATTCTCAGATACCCACGTAACACAAGTGGTCTTGATAACACCGACCGAAAAGCCTTGAATCGTCAAACCAGCAGTGAGGAGCATGCGCTTCGTATCAAGCGGCTCAGGCATATGCGAGAAGAAAATGCAAGCAATAGCAATAACAGAAATGATGGTTCCAAATAAAAGCGTAAGTTTCCGTCCAAAGCGATTCTGTAGCCATCCGCCCAAGAAACCACCGAGAGCTGCACCGGCGGGCGGAAGACCGAGCCAGAGGGACAGCCAGTTACCGGGAATATCCATCTCACCGTCGATTTTTGATCCGTAGTCTGCTTTGAAGGTATCGACGCTTGCGACGGCGCCAACGATGACGAGATCGTAGCCCCAGCCGATGACGGGGACTGTCATGGCGAGGCAGTATCCTGCGATCTTGGGGTATTTCTTTAGTGCTTGGCGCAGTGGCATTTGCGCTTCTTCATCGTCTTGTTGAGGTGGGGGATCTTGTTTGGTGGTTGAGTCTTGACGTGTGATTTGGGGTGTGTAGGGATCATAAGATGTGATGTCTTCATCTTCTTGTGGGATTGTTTGCCATCTTCTTGTTGTTTCGAGCTCATGATAGCTTGGCGCGATACTACCCTCTTGGGGATCGCTGTTTTTGCGGTCGTGATAGCTCATTTTAGCGACTTGTAAAAAATGCACTGATCTCGTTTAGCGAATGTATAAGATACTGAATGATGCGAATGGGAAAGGTGGCAATCAGCATCTATAAAGACTAATCCGCTCAGACCTCGCATTTTGGGTCAGGGGCCCCATCGGACTCATGTTGATCTGCCCTACGGGCGTTAAATCGTGGAGTAGTAATTATCTCGCAGGGTAAATCCTTCAGTGGGCGATGATACTCTAATTCTGTATCTTGGCCAATTACGTCAGTGCTAGAACGAGGATGAAACTCGGGCTTACAGGGCGCAGTCAGCAGTGGAGCGAAAAGAGCCCTACGGACCTCGGACTAGTGAGGCTTAGGACGGGGCAATCTTGCAGGATGAGGCTGAGTTGAGAAATCATTGAAGTTGAGGTATTAGTTTCGGTGACAAGAGACTGTTTCTTTGGGAAGGTAGTGTTTGTTTGTGATGGAGAAGAGATGCAGCTCTACGCTCATGACGCCCTCGTGAACTCGCTGTGCCGCAGAAGGACAATTGCCACGTAAGATGAGGGATACAGCATGCATTACCCCGTACAACACCATCTTGAGACATGGCAATCAAGCATAAACTTCCAATTAACCACCGGCATTGCTACCAATTGCCGCTCGTTAGTGTGATAATGTCGAGATCCGTAGGACCTTATCCCCGTCGGACTCTGGATGCATCCACTTTGTGGGGTCTTGCGAAATCCGCACCATCGAGCGAAGTCCGCTTCATTAAAAGGACGCTTGGCGGTTTTGTGTTGATATGTAAAAGCAATGATTTTACTTGATAAGAATACAATGTTTTAAAGAATAATCTACTTTAACGATCAAAGATTGTATTGACACGTTTCGTGGATAATTTCCTGCTTTGTCACTGGCATTGAGCTACGATCACCAACTTATCAACTCCCGCTTTATCACCGAACTTTGCGCCAATACTACGCCGATCCCTAAGGTATCACTGCATATCTCGTATCAACCAATACCTCCCACTCGAGAATGCAACTCAACACCGAAAACCCGGAACTTAAACCGATATGCCAAATCATCACTCCAGTGGGGATGTTAGGCTACGGCTTCGACGAAGGCCTCACGCACTACGAACTCTCCCGCCTCGTACCAACCGGCATCCCAACAGCTATCATCCTAGACTCTGGATCGACAGATAGTGGGCCCCAGAAACTGGCTCTGGGATCTATGTCATGTCCAAGGTCAGCTTATGCAATGGATCTTGCCAAGTTACTTCGCCTTGTTCATACGTTTCGTGTGCCCTTGATATTTGGGTCTGCTGGTGGTGATGGGACGGATGAGCATGTCAAGATTATGGGGGATATTATTGAGGAGATTGCAGCGGAGGATGAGAGCAAGTAAGTCACAGTAGCGACGCCAATGTCATTTGCGCTGATCTTTTTCCAGGGACTATGTTTTCAACACGATATCGCTCTTCTCCAACATCAACAAGACAACTATCCTCGAACGCCTGAAGCAAGGCCGTCTAACCGGCTGCGGCCCTTGCGTCCCACCCGCAACAGATTCCGAGATCAACGAATCCCTCCGTGTCGTTGCTCAAATGGGCTACGAACCCTTCTTCGACGCCATGAACGCTAATCCCGACTTCAACATCATAATCGGCGGACGAGCCTACGATCCATCCCCATACGTCGCATTCTGCGTTTATCAACTCACACGCCAGCCAAACCACCTCAGAATCGCAGAGCTTCACGCTAGACTTGGAGGGTTCTATCACATGGGTAAGATCTTGGAGTGCGGTGGACAGTGCTCATTCCCGAAATCTCATGGTGCTGTTGCGACTGTTTATGAGAATGGTTTATTCGATGTTAGACCGACGGATCCTGAGTCGATGTGTACGCCTTTGTCTGTTGCTGCCCATACGCTGTATGAGAATACGAGACCGGATGTTTTGCGTGGTCCTGGAGGGTCACTTCATCTTGGCAACTCAAAGTATGAGCAGCTATCTGATGGAAAGTCTGTGAGGGTGAGTGGTAGTGTTTATCACTCGTCAGAACCAGATGGAAAGCCTTATCAACTCAAACTTGAGGCTGCACGTATTGTTGGATACCGCTCTATGTTTATGGGCAGTGTCAAAGACCGTAAGAGTCCTCCCTCCAACGCATGAACTCATTTTAAAATTTATAGATATCCTCGTCTCGCAAATCGACAAGCTTCTAGCCCGCGTCAAAGCCTACGTTGACCAACAACACCCCGAGATCGCAGGCCAGTGGAACCTCGACTTCCATGTCTACGGCAAAGACCAATACACTCCAACAGGACCAGGCCATCTCTTTATCGTCGCTGAAGCACTTGCATCGACGCAGCAGTTGGCTAACAGCATTGCCTCCAAGGCACGAGTTGGCATGATTGTAAGCCTACCGATGTACCGTTGGATGAAGCTAATGCGTGATAGCATGCACCATATCCAGGGCAGAAAGCGACTGCAGGCAATTTTGGTTTCGGTCTTGGTGGCCTTATGGAGATTGAGTTGGGACCTTGTGCTGAATTCTCGCTGTACCATCTCATGGACCTTGAGCCTGGCGAGGAGAGGCTGTCCCCGGGTGGTGATGCTTCCATGCTTGAGGGTTCATTGCTGAGAGGCATGATCACGAGAATCGGCAGAGGAAGCAAGAAAGCGACCAACGGGCACTTCAATGCGCCTGAGGTCGACAGCCATCCTCCCAAGCGGACGAGCACAAGTCCCCAGCCCTCACCTAGTCCCCCAACCCAAGCTATAAAAAAGGCCGAGACGCTATCAGACTTATGTCGCATCGTTCGATCCAAGAATGCTGGTCCATACGAGATAACGATAGATGCTATGTTCGCGTCGAAAGAAGCTTTTGAAGCTGTCAAGTCCTCTGATCTTCTCTCAGCCAGCATCGTTGCGAAAGCCATCGGTATCTCGGAAGAAGATATCATCTGGATTGGATTTTTCGACCCTGCTATCTCCTTCAAGGTAACCATCCCCAGAATCCGATCCGGGAAGAAGAAATCTGCGGGAGGCTTCATGGAGAACGACATCCATGGGTCTCAGGAGCACATGGGCCTTGCGAGCCTCAAGCTTCCTGAAGGATTCAGGATCTAGGTCTATTACCAAGTGCTCGGGTAATCGCTCTCCAGTGATGTCGGGTCGAACTGGAGTAAGCTCGTGTACGGATCACTCCAAAAGTTCTTCAAAAACTCCGGGTTTCCATCCACCTGATTCATCAGATTATCATGATCCTGCACCGTCTCTGTCGTTATCTCCTCAACAGAGCCCCCATCGCCTTCCTCCACCTCAACAGGCTTGCCTCGTATCTTTCCCGCTGTATTAACAGCATCAAACATCAAAGACACGCCCATTCTATGATTTAGCACCAACTTCGTTTTATCCTCTTTCTTGGAACTATCCCGTTCCAGTGCTTCAAACACACTTGCGATACGACTGAACTCATCTTTCGGATCAATTGTACATGCTCTACAAAGCGTATTTGTCATAGCAACATGATTTGCTACGATTTGTCGCTCCTCAGGACCGTCGGAACTCTGGCGGATGAAGAATTTGAGGAGGAAGATTGTTGAGAAGCCCAGGCATCTGTGGCGGTCTTTCGGTTGGCATTTTTCATGGCGGATGAGGGTGGTGTTTTCGGGGTTGGTGCGGATGGCGCGTGTTCCGATCTCGACGATCCGTAGGGCGATGTCACGTGCTGTTTGGAGGAGGATTTGGCGGGAGGATGAATTTGCTGGGGATTTCGTGATTACAAGTGTGTATATGTGTATTTTGGCGTCCAGGATAGCGTATTCAACTATGCTTTTTGTTTGTTCGTCTGGTAGTATCTCGTTTTTTATTGCATCAAGTTCAGTGTCAAACAAGCGGAGGAATGATGAACTTGTGCTGTCAGCCAGCTCATGGTTGAGTAGTGCTGTGAATTTTGCAACGACAAGTTGAATCCGAACTTCAATTGCAAAGGCTGGTGGTACGGTTTGTCGTTTCAGGAATGCATGGATAGCAGCAAAGTCTAGCTCTGATTCTATGGGGCAGGGAAGGCCCAGATGTAAGCTCAATCTGTTTCCGTAAGTAAATATGATGAGTTCTTATCTTCTCGGGGTAACTCACGATGTCGAGACACTGAAACAAGACAGCCAAGTGTTTATTCTCGACCGAATGCTCCCCGATGTGACTCCAATAACACGAAGTGACGGAATCGTCTGCTGGCGGTCAAGACTCAGATATCGAGCAGCTTGGATAGCAACACCGCAGTAAAGCCAACTTGGCTCTTTCCATTGCTTATCGGTAGGCAAAGGCCAGTTGCAAAGAAGTAACAAAGCTTGGACTTTGTACAGCGGCAGCGGTGCATCGGTTACGGTCTCCTGTACTAATCTCTCATATGGCGCTCGGAGGATATGGAACAAGGCGATGTTTTCCGGCTCAGGCAAACGACAGAGAACAATTGTAACGATCGTCCAGAAGAGAAAAGGGTGGTTCTCATAGGCTGCTTGGGCGGAGAGGGATGCGACCACTGGAAGTCGAGGACGCATGTATTCGGCAAATCTAAGAATTGATGAGCAAATGTCGAGCGAACGGAAAGGGATCTTACACTATGAAGGCTTCTGTGGCAGTAGAAGAGTCAACAACTACCCCACCCAAGCTGACAGCAAACGATGTAAGCTCAAAATCATCTACACCTTCATCCTGAGACGATGGTGATCTGCTCTCAGTTGTAGAGCTCGTTCCAGTCGCCAATTGATCTTCCGTGCGATGAGTTTGGTTGCGTAGTTCTTGAAGTTCCTTGCTCATAGCCTCCAAGCGTCTATGCCATTACTTTATTAGTGACGCTCCCGGATCAAGCGGTGTTATCACATACTTTCGCGCCGGCGTCCTCTTAAAAGTGGCGTCTACCGTGCAGAACAAATGTCTTGCATGGCACCGGGAGCACGGATCAGGGAACCTCTCCTTGGAATCACATCGTAACTTGCTAATCAGCTCTTATCTATCTCATGATGAACATAGAAGCTCATACCTTTGCCTGCTTACACTCCGTGCACGCCTTGACCGGCCGTGAGGCCAAATGACTCTGCGGCATTAAATAAATCTGTTAATAATTAGATGTTTGTTGGTTACACAAACATGCGGGCGTCTGGAACTTTAAGGAAATTGTCGACGTTGTTCCAGCCGTTAGACGGGCCGTTCTTGCTACAAGCTTATCGATAGCGTTGTAAGCCACGGACTGTTAGTTACCGAAGCGGGAAAGGCTTCGCGGCCGATGTGGATTTAGCCGGGAATGATCCAAGGTCGAGCGGGGGTAGTCATTCCGTGCTGGTGATTGGCAGACTTGGAAATCTATTTTTAGGTCGTAGGGTAAGTTGATATCGTGAGATCTTTACGAAGAATCTCGGGGTAAGTATTAATGACTCTGGTGCTTTCAATGCCTGTATAGCTTCTGCAAAAAGACTAAGCAACTTTATTCTTTAATGTAATGGGAAGAGAAATCAGCATTTTAGCATATAGCTATTCAAGTTGTACAGTTCGGTACCATTCTACAGCGTCATTAGACGATCCTACTGTACTGGCCTGATGTAACTGAAATTTGACAAATATATATATATATATATATATAAAACACAAAAAAAACTAAGAAATATTCTTCCCGAAGTTTCTCTCGTTCTCTTCCAACCAAGCCCTAAAATTCTGCATCTCGGGATTATAACCACGGCATTCATGCACATCCCCGCCATAACCTTCATCTGCAAACCACTTGAACATATCACCAACGGACCCCTTCAACACAAACTTCACCGCGCTCGCAACCGGGCAAGGCGCCAGAGCCATCTTTTGGCCGATGACTTCATAATAGATAGCATCCGCCTCACGCTGCATTAGCTCATCACCGACAAGCGTCAACGCCGCATTCCTGTGCATCTCAGGCCAGAGCAGACTCTGAGCCGCAAACCAACCAATGTCTTTAATCGACACCATCTGTAGCTTCTTACTTCCCAGCTGCTCCCACATACGCGCGAATCCCTTTCCGTGAATATCTGTCGTGATGTTTTCGAAGAAGGTCACCGGTCGAAGAATAGTGTATGTCATCTGCTGTACGCTTTCTCGTGCCTGTTGTTCAAGATGTTTCTCAATGGCGTGTTTTGCGGCAAAGTTCTTGACGTAGGTAGGATTGTTAGGGGATCGCTCAGGTCCACCACGATCTCCGGAGGAGTAAACAAAGTGCTGGACACCATGCCTTACAGCGGCGTTGATGACAGCTTTGCCTTGTTGTTCCTCTGCGTCCGAATTAACCTGGACGCTAAAGACGCCCCATACTGGACCAGCTTTGGTGAAAATTGCATCGACGTTGCCCAAATCACCCTCGATAACAGATATTCTGGGGTTGGTCGCAAGAGCCTGAGCTTTGCGGCTGGTAGGGTCGCGTGTGACTGCAATGATATGAAAGGGAGATGACGGCGAATTTGCGAGGATGTTGTCAATGACGGCACCGCCTTGCTTGCCGGTGGCGCCAAATATCAACAGTGTCTTCTGTGCATTCGATGTTGACATTTTGGTCTTTGGTTCCGAGAATGATCAGTTTCAGATAAGATTATGGATTAAAAGCGTGTCAAGATGAGATCTGTTTTCAACTTTCCGGAAACGTGTGTATTAATATAGTGCAACTACTCGCATTCTCTTGCACAAAGACGGCACCCGGACCGATATTTCTCCACTCATGGATTGATACGGAGCAACTCAATTTTCTCACCACTCGTAGCTCAAAGATCGCGGTGCGAGTGCGAAAAGATACAGGCCCTTTCAGGCGGAGCGATGCTTAGCTTGAGGCTTACTAGCCCATTTCAGGTTAAACTCGCGCTTCGATTTCCTCTTTTGAGCTAGCAAGCGAATGCGAGCCGGCCAGTTCATTCATCCATTTATCCCCACCCCGCTATTTCACTATTGTTTTTCGCTTTCCAAACTACTGAGTTCGTTATGTCCTTCAGATATTCTAAGAAGACAGATCAAGACAATCCCGTTGATCAAGATCTGTTTTCAGTGCAAGGGGCATATATGGAAGACACATATCAATCTCTTATTACACACTTCTACTTGTAAAAAGTCGAGTCTAGCTCTATCGTCTCAACTAGTGACAAGAATCACAAACCAATTCTCCAATATATCCCCTAGTTATCATCACTATAATAGTGATTCACAACCGGAGGCTTTACACCAGTACCATACGCACTACCGCCGTAGTTCAGATAACCTTGCGAGTACGGTGGAGCAGGGAACTTGCCCTTGATCTCCTGTGCATCGCCAAACACCCAAACCGTCGCCATACCCATGACCTGATGCTGAAGAATATGGCAGTGCATCATCCAAGCTCCGATATTCTCCTCAGTAATTCTAATTCTCCACGCTCTCCAACCAGCTGTGTGGTGAGGTACCCCCTTGACGGCATATCGATACAGATTAGTCGAGTCTCGAAGAACAGGCGTGAAGTTCTTGAAGTGTTTCTCGTTCTCGTGGGCATCGTAAGTTCCATTGCCTGCACCTAGATCATAGACATGATAACCGTGGACATGCATGGGATGAAAGTCCCAGCCTCCTGTAGGGCCGTTATTGTTCTGCCATACGATATCCAAAACCTCGCCGACTTTAGCTGGGAAAGCTTTTGTGTCGGGGTCAAAGCCGCCGTGCTCTAAAGCAAGCGTGTAGTTGGGTGTTTGGCCGGTTTCATAGACTTGGATAAGATATGGGACTTGGTTGTGATCTGCTTGGACGCTCTCTTTCCACGGGAGACCGTTTTGACTGAAAGTTTGTTAACAATGAGGAGTATCATAAGAAAGATGGAGACTTACGCCCAGGCAACAGTGCCGTTCAAGGTGCCATTCTCATATTGTCCAGTCGTCAGAATCTGGTTGATCTGAATAGTCACTGTCCTTGTAACCTCACTCAACCGAGGAAACGCCTTGTTGTTATACTCCGAAAGCCCCTCGAGCTTGTACTCAAGGTAATCGTACGTCTTGTTTGGCAACACAACAGGCGACGAGGGTGGCAGAGTCCTTGGAAGCGTTGGTCCCTTAGGACATCTATACCTCAGAATAGCGTAACCACTGATCTGCTGAGGTCGATCACGACTCTCATACCGGACCCAGAATTGCGAATCTTCTCCATGGCAAACGTCCTTCGCAGCCTTTGTTTTTAGCAGATAGCTGAAGCGCTGACCGGATGAAACTTGAACGTGATCGACCTTGGCCGGCTTGGTGTACGAACCATCAGCCTCAATGACAGTCAACTTGTCGTGACCGTCAATTCCAAGCTTGATCATCGACAGAGCAGTCGCGCCGATAAATCGCATTCGATACGTCTTGCCAGGATCGACTTCAATGACATGCGGCGTGCAGCTAATGTCAGAAGCAGTGTCAAAGCTCTGATTTCCAGAATTGCCATTTATCGTAATTGCTTGAGGCTCTCCAGACCACTTAAATGGGTCCCCAAGAAGTCCCGCCTCAATTGTCTCATCTTCTGCAGCGTAATTATCTGCAACAATGAGAGCGACATCTCCGTCGTACTTGTACTGAGGTTTATCGGCATCCTTGACGATCAGCACTCCATGCGCTGTCAAGCTCTGGGGTCCAACGTGCGAATGATAAAAGTATGTTCCTGCATCTCCTCGTTGAGGTCGGACTTCATAATCGAAGAAATGGTTCGCGGGAACAGGCCATTGGCTGACGAGAGGTGTGCCGTCGGAGAATGGTGCGGCTCGTTGGCTTATTCCATGCCAGTGCTGTTTGTGTCAGATAACGAATTGTGGAATGTATAAGCGGACTTACAACAGTGATATTTTGGTCTGGTACGCGATTGTAAACACGAATCCAGGCTGTTTGTTCTTCTTTGAGATAAAGCGTAGGCCCAGGAGATGTCCCGTTAAAAACGACTGATTGACGGGATTTGCAATTGAGTTTTATATCCTCAAGCGTAGCTTCAAGCACATAATCAGGCGTAAACGTCTTGTCGTGCACTTTGTATTTGGCAGCTGCCAAAGCCAACAATGGCAACACAGCAAGAAGATTGAACATCATTTTGCAAACCTTGCCTCAAATCATAAGAACAAGATTCAATTGCAAAACCCAATTGCTATATATGCTTCAAGGATAGTGCGGCACGTCGCATTGGGGGCCAGGCAATCCAGGCCCTCCGAGGTGCACTGTCACCCAACAAGCTTTCAGCCCGGATGACACGCCGTGAGCACTAAAGTATCACCTGAAGAAAGGGACCTAGCGACTTTCCAAAGCAAGCCTGGCATGGTACACAATGACGTCTGTGATAGTGTCAACAGCGGTGCGATTTGGCAATAAGCGGCCATCAAGCAAGAAATACGAATAATGAAGGAAGAGCTAATGAAGCAACAAGCAAAAGGCACCTTGATAATTGGTCATGAATTCAAGATCTTCGGTGTTCTCACCGTTTTTTGGGCGCTGAGTCTGGACGATTTTGGGCTAGTGCATGGCTTAAACGAATCGACGTGTTATGGCTTGGGGGCGTAAGGTTTTATCTAGGCGCTATCTAAGCATCTGCCGTGTTTGAAGCAAATTGGCATATGCGGAGAACTTCGTTAGCAGCTTGGAGGGCCCCGCTTGCGTTAATTACAACCCCGTTGATCTGCATGACAGTTATTTCGGGGCTTTGGAAACAGTAAAGTTTAATTGGGAACTGTTACGCGGACTGATGGGTCAGATGATGAGCATACAGGATGTTTTGCGATGGCTTCGATGAGACTTTGAGATAAATTGTGAGCTAGATGTGTTATTTGCAGTTGNNTATTTGCAGTTGAGACCTGTGGCTGAGAGCTTGTAATCACCACACAGAACTTAGAGACTTTGAGATAGCGCGAATGTTTGACGACCGGTAGTGTATTAGTATCTCAAACTTGGCAACTTCACTAAGTGACCATTATCTTGGTGCAGCGATGGTTGAACCTTGCCAGCATGTCCAGCAATGGCCCCGAATCCGAAACCAAAGATACCAGCCGCCTCACAAGCCCGCATTTAACTAATCATGTCCTTTTGCATTGGCCATATGATAGCAGTCCACCTCGCTTCTGCTCTGAGAGGACATGTTTTGTTGACATGCTGGTACTTCAAAGGTTATCCAGCCGATTCTATTTGACTGGTCATTTTCAGAGAGTTGGTTTGAGTTTTGTGTAGTTCCATACTCACGTCAAGAAGACTTTCGTGCCCTTCCACTCTGGGGCATGGACGCTGAACTGGACGGATCATCTGAGGCCTTGCGCTTTGTTGCTGTCGACGAGCTTGACCCAGATTGATTGTCGGATGGGCGCCGAGGAGCGTCAGATTCATCGTCGCTGTTGGAATCGATATAAAATTGGCGAATAAAACCATCTTGAGGAACGCCAGTTTCTTCTTCGTCGTCGCAGTCCACATCGGAAACAAGAATGCGGACGTCAAAGTAGTGCAATGCCCTGATGAGATGCTCGTTGGTAACTACACACCGTCCTCCATAAAGTCTGCGCCGATGGGCGAGACACAAGAGGGTGTGTTTGACCTCATTTACTGTCTTACTTGCCCAGCCATTTGTCTGACCACAGGCACTGACGGTTCGGGTGAGAAGGAGGTTGAGATTTTGGAGCCACGAAAGTTCCATGGTAGTAGGTGCCGCTGTACCCAACTAGAGCCAGGGCAACTCTCCAACAATCTCCTCGATCTCCTTGCATAGGACAGTCGTCGGCTCATTCTCGCAGTTCAAGTTGATGTTCCTAGGTTTTATTATGGTCCTTGGAGGGTGCTTGTCAGACGGCATGGTTGGTGATCAGGATGCGAAGGCTCCAGAAACGATGGTGTTGGTGGATAAATGAAGACGGTGTTGTGAGAGTGAGGAGATGGGAGGAATAGGAGAAGATTTGAAAACGGAAGAAAATATAGGGACTGCGTGCAGCGCGATGTAGGCAATGATTGAGAGACATCGGTCGCGTCCAATCTTTGTTGATTGAAACATCCCCGCAGATGAACCAAGCGACATCCACATAAGAGAAGTCAATCCGCCATGAACTCAAATGGTCTCATTCAAGAACTTATACTTTCTACTGAGATTTTCTGGAAGCTACAGCCTCTTGATCAACTTCTTGCTCAGCATAAGCCTCGACACAGCAATCAAAAACGTCGCAGCCGATCCAACACCTGCCGCATAAAAGATAGCCGCTCTATACGGCTCAATCGACGAAGCCTCCGACGCCCCCGCAGCATCAATCAATATTCCCGCCAAAGGCGCTCCCATCAAATACCCAGGCGTCCAAAACGATGTCATCAGACTAATAGAAGCAGCTGCCGATCCAGGCGCAAGTGCAGCTACAGCAGTCGGCAACGCAACAAAAAAGCTCCCATTGGCACATCCGTTGATGATGGCGAAGGCGAAGAGTGGCGGGAGGGATGAACTGACGGGCCAGATTGCGAGCATGGACACACTGTTGATGAGAGCTGCAAGGGCAAGAGAGTTGAAGGCCCCGATGCGATCGCAGATCCAGCCACCGAAAAGTCGACCAACGGCTGTGGATGCACCGAAGCCAGCGACAAGACCAGCGCCTGTTGATGCTGAGAGACCGATTGACCTTGCGAATACGGGTAAGAAGAATGGAGGCACAAACAGAGCAAACACCCCGACAGCGCCTGACATGGTGAGTGTCAGAAAAGGCATGCTCTTCAACTGTGACCAGTCAAATCTCGATGTTGTTCCACCACGTGTAAGTTCTTTGAGGAGAAATGCACAAGGTATTCCAGTGACAAGTATCGAAGCACCGAGAATTCGAAATGTCCACTGAAGTCCAACCTTATCGATCATGGTTTGCGTTGCCAGAGGAAGAACAGTTGCACCAACACCGCCTCCAGCTTTGACGATTCCATTGGCTGTACCGAGTTTCCGACCAAACCATTGAGTAGGCATTGTGTTTGTCGCCGTGTAGAGCAGCGATGTTGATAACCCGACGAGTAAACCGGCGATGCAGAAGAGTCCTGCGAGATGCTCGAGGGTGAAACTCGTGATGATCAAGCCTGATCCAAAGAAGATTGTCGCTACGAGACTGGTGATCCGTATACCATATTCTCTAGACAATCTGACCGATATCAAGCCAAACGCAACCATACAGGCCATGTACAGACTCCCAACGAACGTAATGGTTCGAATATTAGTGTGGAGTCGAGGTGACTGAACAATGGCGGCTTGCAAGACTCCCCATGCTGTAGTGTAGCCATTTATCCAAAAGAGTAGAATGAAGCATGATGCGACAATTGTCCAGCCATATCCGCCGTCAGGAATTGCACTCGTTGCATGCTCTGGAGGTTCTTCTTCGTTTTGAATGCTGGATTCTGTGGTGTTGAGGGGATTCTGGCTCAAAGACGTCAATTCGATGGTGTCGCCTTGGCGTGAAGGATCCATGCTCGACATCCTGACGGACTCTGCGACTGTATTTGTGGCCATTTTGAAGAAGAACGATGCGCGGTGGATGAGCTACGTCTATCACGAGAATGAAGCACTATATAACTATGTACATAGAGAGGAGTGATTGAAGAGAGTTACTTGCAACTCGAAGCATCATGTCATCACATGAAGGGCGCACTTACAGGGCGTTAAGAGTCAAGACCTGAAGGGCCCATAAGCACAAGCAGTGACGACATTCTGCCGTGCCTTTGTCTTGGACATGGATTACCAGTTTCCCAGTCAAGCTAAGCTCCCTTTCACCGCTGATAAACTCTTTCCCGATGCGGCTTCAACGCGGGGTTAAGCATTTTCTGCTTACAGATCCAAAGGTTGGGACTCGACCAACGGTTACACTTCACCCCTCTGGCAGCATTGGCAATGATGAATGTTTTCGTTATTACTGATAGACGAATGTTTTTCTTATTTATATCTATTATTTCTTAGAAAATGCGAAACGAGAATACCCCGCAAGTCTGAATAGCCTGCATGCATTTCTACGGAGGTCAGGTTTGTCAGCCTATGTCACTGTGATGCCACGAAGAACAAGCCCGAGGAGAGCGATATACTTTCAAATGATGACCAGAAGGTCACAGATGATTCTACGCGACAGAAGAAAATTAACCAATGAAGCATAATGAAGGACACATACATCATCACCCACCTTTATAAATCGACGCTATTCTCCACATCACAGAGTCATCCTCCTCCGTCGGACATGGCCATCGTTCACGTACGGAACTCCGTACTCACAAATAATGAAATCCTTAGGTCCTTCTCACAGTCATACATGGAATCCCTCTATCATCCTGCCTCCGTGGCAAGCAAGACGCGACTTATCCAACCAAAGAAGACACTCAACCATCTTCTGTTTACAGAACACGTTCATAACAGTCTTCTCTTGCTTCCCCATCAAGAGTGACTACCTTTAATAGTCAATACTGCAACTGATTCTCGGTAATGAGCTTTTGGCCTGTGAAACACGCTTGATACTCTCCATGATAGCGAACGTGATGATTCCTGTACCCAGACACATGTTAAAACACAGATATCCAGTGGGGTACGACCTGAGAATTGTGACATTTGATAGCCTTATCGTGTGTACAATACTCAACGGACTAGAAAATAATAGTAGGTGCTTCATCAGTTTGTGACCTAGATTGCGCCGAAGCAATTAGATGGGTGGGACTTCTCAAGAATCTTTGAAGGATCTGTCGGCAATCTCTGCATTCCGAATGCCGGTTTTCTCAGCAGACTTATCTCAGTAGGTGGAGAAGCTCCTGAGTTTTGAGATGGGTTTAATAAGTTTCCTGACATCGAATGTATGAGGCATGATGAGATTGCAGGTACTCAAGTGGCGTGTTGCATCACGAGTAGTGATTCAGACCAATCTGATGACTCACAAAAACTGTCAGTAACGTCCTGAATTCAACGTCTTCTTATAGATATCACTCGCAGTGACCCCTCAAAGTTTCATTTCACTGTTTGGCAACGAAGGTGAATGTCAAGGGACTAATCGTCAATGGAGCCGCACATAGTACTATTGTACTCGGAGTAATAATCTCATTGTCTAGACCGCTACTGTATAGGGCTTTCCGAAAGGCATGTCTTAAGAAGCTCGCTTGACTCAACTAAAGTAGTTGACTTACATTGTAGAGCACCAGCCATGGTTGCTCAAACTTTACGAGTCGGCGTCAGTACACCGCTTGTAAGCCACCAGCTATAACAAGGGTGCGGCAGGAGCCTCGTGAAGTATTGAAGTTAAACCAGTATAGATATATATTCCAGTTGCACTACCAAGTACCCCTATGGGCCCGCCTCTAACACATTCTTGTCGCAATATCGCATCTTCTACCTCAATGCTTCCATCTTCTTCCTGTCTTCCTATTCTTTCCTCTTCTTGCTTGGACAATTTATATTAGGACATGTCTCAGCTGTCAGAACCTCCGACACCGTAACCCTCCATGTCGATGTCCCTGGCTTGAGATGCCATTCGTAAGAGGGCGAACGTCCCCTGAGGATCTTGATCCTTTCCAGGGAATCGGCATCCTGTCTGTACCCCTGGCAATAAACCCATCTTACAAATTGGGTATGGCCGCAATCCGGGCAGTATTTTATCTCCTTGCACATATTGTCCTTGATTTAGATCTCCTGATGGCTGCTTTGAAAAGTGATTTTCTAAGTATGCAGAAACCAGTTGCTATTATTTGAAAGAAAGGATTTGAAATAGTCATATGGCTTGGATTTATATATACCTTAACCTCATACGTATCACGTGCCACGTAACTCTGAAGAGATGTGAAATATAGCGATTTTTGAACACTCACATTGAGATACCATCAATGAGATTACCATCCAGTGCATACTCACCATTGAGAAGGTGAGAGCTCAGCTTTACATCAGGCTACCGAATAACTAACTCGGCGCTACCTATCTACCAACGATATAACATTTGGCCTCAGTTCCTTCTCCATGCTCCTCCTCATTCACATTACCACCTTCAGGTTATTTATCTATTATTTTCTGCTGCGCCTCCTTCGTTTCCTCCTCCCCGGCTTTCTTCTTACTAGGGCATGCTGGATTCGGGCAGGTCTCAGGGGTAAACGTGCCGCTCACTGGAGTTCTCATTTCCCCATTGATAGCCAAGGGCGAAGGGTGAAAGGTCGTTGAAGTGGTCAGTCCCAAGTATGATGGACAATATACCCACTTCAAAGTTTCAGTATGCTCGCAGGCAGTACAGTATATTATCTCGCGGATACACATGTTACCGTTAGTGTGAAGAATAGTTTTAAGTATAACTGCTTCGCAAATCGGTATGGCTCTTTTCTTGCAAAGAGTTTGTTGCTGGAGGGTTGAGTTCGATCTTTGCCCTACATTTTATAGGTGTCTTTTCTGAGATGCCTTCTCCACCGGGCTCTGAAGTATGGTATGAATGCTGATTCACATTGAGTGACCAAGTGACAACTGAGTCCTCCATAGAAATGTCGTGAATCATTGCCTATGCTAGTAAATACATCTAGCATTGAATGAATAGACACCATACAGTACTCCCATACCGAAACTATCTCTTAACCAATGGCCAGAGGGAACATTGAGACATGGTCTTGCCTGGCCGTAAGAATTGCAAAATGCATTGAAAGTCGAAAATAGAAGCAAGTAGAAATCTCAGACAGATGAAGACATGAATCTCTGATTGAGATGCGATCCCATTACTTTGATTCCGGTCTCAGGGTGCCTCACAGCCATTGCGCCGTAGATAGTCGCATACGCCAAGCGAAGTCAACACATCTCCCTGGATGAACTACAGGCTTCAGCTATCCAAGTCGTCATAGTGAGAATCATGTTTCTGTAAAGCAGGTGATACAAATTGCTTTGTGTCATAATTATGGTCACTGCGGTAACTAATAAAATATACACTCGCTACCACGGTTTTCGAAAGCTAGCACGATACCAGTGTTTTTATCTTCGTCTATCTGTTGTCGACACCCACCCGCTGGACTCCTTCTTAGTATCTGCCATGAGACCAATCCATACATCATAATTCACCAACGTTGATAACTGCCATTGACTTTCCAGCCCACCAAGTGGATGCCTAGAAGAAAGGAGGGTCAGGGTCGTAGGACTTGCCAGAATTCAGCCAGGCATTGTACTGGGCCACACATGTTGCACAATGATCAAACGTGGAACTCCTATCCTGATCCACTTCGGAACAATTGCTCAAGTCGCAACGTTCCTTCTTATCCTTGCGAGCCTTTTCACACCGCTGGATTTCAAGGTCTACGCCTGTCGACATATGGCAGCGTCTGCAGCGGTAAGTGATGTTTGTAAGCCAACACATGGTGGGCTAGTAGTGTATGAGAAGTTTTAAAAGAGGGTTGGTGGTATTATAATATTGTAGAATTGTAATGGAATGTAGTGTTGATGTTGATGTTGGAGGGAGAAATCTCCTTGAGGCTAGGATGACGGGGTTTATATACTTGGGAAACGCCAGTGATTCACGAGAACAACAAACCGATTTCAGGTATCTCAGCCTACAGTGTTTATTAACCTGAAATGTAACGTCCTAGGTTTGTAATACAATATCAGGCTCAGCGACTCACGTTAACAGTCTCTAGGACTTCTGGAGGGTATAGAGCCCAACGGAACTCAACGACGCACGTCAGCTCCCATGGCCTGATTCAAGGTACACCTCGAGATGTTTTAGGCTTGACGAACAGCAACATATGCCAAGTCCGATCTTTCTAGAATCGCAGCCGATAGAATGGAGGTATGTGACTCTTTTGAATCTTCATCAACACATTTTGATTATCAACCATGAATCATATGAGCGACCCTGCTCAGATGATCTGCAAAGTGACCTTCAACAAGCCATTACTTCATCAGCAGTACTTATGTAACAGTTGGAGATCAAACAGTGACCACGAGTTACAGCGGCACATAACATGCTTACGATACGAACTAGACGCTCTACAGCCCTCACGATTCCATGACATTCCACTTTAGCCTTCTCTATTCACGAAAATAGTGAAATCATATGTTCAACCGTGAAACAACTAATTAAATGTCTTTTAGGACCAGCAGTATGCTTGAATTGATTCGGTAGGTATGTCATTATCTAGCCAAACTCAGGCTCAAACGACAGAAGATATGGGTAATCTGTATCATGAGAGCCACAAACTACCAACCGAGACTGACAAACCAGTCTCTAATATTATTTAGGCCCCTAGCAACCCAGAAGGATGCACTCTATGTGAAAGGTGGAATAGGATAATAGGGTCTTCCCGCTGCCACTGCTGCCTGCCAGGCATTGTACTCCGCCACACATGTCCGGCATTCACCCCATAGCAGAAGTCGATTTTCTATGTAGTCGACACAATCCTCCAAATTACAACGCCACTTGCCCGCCGCAACTGCCCTCTGGCATTGCCGGGTGCTGTATTCGTCTCGTATAATTCCGCCGCAGCGTAAGCACCGGAAGTAAGTGGTAACAAGAATGCACATATTAGGGCGTTAAAGTATTTCGCGGTATTATTGTTATTTATAGTGGAATAGATCGTAGTGGGAGTGTTGGTGAAGGAGGGAAAGCGTTCCAAATTCTTAAGTTGAAGAAGTAGATATACTAGGAGACCATCAGTGATTAGCAGCCAGAAGATTGCATCCGTGGAAGGATTGGGTTCCACTGAATGTAGCAAACGTTACGTTTCTTTATACATGTAACTCGAGTTTCACAACTACAGTGATTAGATCAAGATTCTATCCCTTTGACTGTCGTAAGCCTCCACCTTCGTACCTGGCCCCACATAACCCCCGCCGAACCTTAGGTACATAGAGTGACTTTAAGAACCACCAAAATCAACCCCGCCCATTTCATCATATATCTCATTTTATGAGTTCTCATGGATTCCCAACAGCCCATCAGCCAAGCAGTCAACGCATATGATGATAATAGCTTCATCCGTGTCGATGATAGCCGCCGCGAGCAGCCCGCTGATAACACCTGCCGGCCAATACATGATCCTATTCTTAATCGTGGCTATAACTTCAAGGCCATGGTCGTTCCAATCCGGCCCTTTAAGATAACGGCCCTGCCCTTAGAGCCGCTGTTGCTTTTCCAGCAATTCGTGCCTATTTCCTTAGTGGAAAGCTGGGTCTGCTACACCAACAGCTGGGTTAGTCACCGGCTTGAGCAGCATGAAGATGGCACCTAAAGACTACATCCGCAATTGCGGCTGCTAGCTTGGAAGCTGACCTCTACTGCAGAAATCTACGTATAGCTTGCGACCTTAATGTATATAAGAATACATAAGGAGCCAAACATCGAAGATTATTGGAAGGTTTTAAAACCTAAGGACATTCGCCCAGTTCATCCAGTAGTCAAATAGATATCTTATAATCACTTCTAATTACTATCTCAATATCTTCATATCTATAATCCTCTGACTCTTAATATAGATGATATAAGCTTCTATGGCCATACATTTAGTCGGGTTCATGCATGGTCTAACCATATACAACATATATCTACCGTCTTCTATATACCGGGCATATCTATTGCTGTAGATGAGTGTATGGTCCGTTTTCTGGGAAGATCTCTTGAGACAACAACTATCCCTTCCAAGCCAATCCCCACAGGCTTTAAAGTCTGGGCTGTAGCTCAGCG
>NJCR01000374.1:0-10188 GCA_002234235.1 Fusarium hostae
AACTGACTATTGGACACACTGGGCCTTTGTCCTATCTGAGGACCGTACTTCGCATTGCGCTCCTTTAGCAGTAGCTACAGATTCACTCTACAAGTGCTGGAACCTCCATTTGCGATGCGACTTTGCGCCCAATTGACAAGACCGTGCTTCTATGATATGCAGTCATTTGCATAAATGGTCTTCGCCAGGTGGACATTTGACGTTAAGGATATGCCTCAGCTTTTGGTGTAAATGGAGTCAGGTTGAATGAGAGTTTTGTAACTCTAGATCGAGCGTACTGAAATTTTTGTTTGCTGATTGTTGCAAACATGTATGACAGAGGTCTTGGCAAGTTGGGAGATTAAAAACATATACGCCTTCATGACTCGGGCCTTAGCCTGGTATAATCTTTTTTTGACAATACTTTAAAGTACCTGGTACACTTTACATACACCCCCCAGCGCTCCCTTTGACCGCATTCCCGGCATGTCAAAGGGAGATGAGACATGTGCTCTCAGACCCCTCGGAAACAAATCCCGCGTTCGCCAATCAGCGCTCTTCTTTCAGGTATCTGATGTCAGAAAAACAACAACCAGTCATTCAGACCAGCAAGGGAAAAGGCCTTTGAAGAACAAACCCCCGAATTTACTTCGCAGTTCTATTTTCCTCTCAATTCTTGCAACTTGTAATACTCGTGGCACGCATGGCACAATCCGAAGACTCGTCAAACAGCCATGACACCAACAATGACAACAAAACGACTACAATGTGGGGGATTATCCTCTGCGTCGCAGTCATCCTGATCATCTGCATCATCTGCTTCGTACACTGGCTCTTGCGACATAACCATATGCCACGACCTTTGGATACACAGCTTCCGCGCTTTCGAACGAGCTCTGGCCTGGGAAAGGTTGCCGTGGAGAACATGCCGACCGTGACTTATCACTCTCGAATACTCTCCAAGCAGATTCACACGCAAGCCCGAATGACTCCAGATATGTTTCGGAAGCAACGAAAAGAGAAACTCAAAACTTTGCAGCGCTACTTCACCATGCCCAACTTGTCGAGCCGCTCTCCAAACCTCAGCGACAGAAACGCACGACAAGCAGATGAACGCACTTCTCCGGCGTGTTCTATCTGTACTGAAGACTTCATTGAAGGAACAAGTCTGAGGAAATTGCCGTGCGGTCACCTATTTCATCCGCAATGCATCGATCCTTGGTTGATTGGAAGATCGCGGACTTGCCCATTATGGTCAGTTGTATCACCATCTTGAATGAAAGGTAGCTGATAAAATTACTCTCTTTTATGAAGTCGTGTTGATCTGGCCACTCTAATCAATTTGATGAAGCCAAAGGCAGTGCACTCGCTTGGTGCAAGAGAGCGTGCGTATCATTCACAAGCTACGAGATAATGATATGATGGACATGGCTGAGAAAATGACGAGCGATTTGCCAGGAGCATGGCCAAGGCGTTTCACAATGTACTACACCTTCCTTTAAGATTAAAATTTGCAAAACACATTTTGTTCCTTGCTGCGAAAGTGGCAATTCATCAGACTACTTTACATGGTGATCCTTTGCGATGCCATAATAAATGCCAAGGTGAGTGGTGGTTGCACTGCATCAAAGGCTTCATACCGAGAAACGAAGCCAGGATGAGGCCTTTGTCATAAATACCTTTCTCAAACTTCCTCGGCTCTTACCAAATGAGCTCTGGACCAGATCCAAAGCCTGGAATATGATTCTCATTACCAAATCTGTCTCATTGCAAAGAAATCTCCCTGCATCTTGAGAGGCCGCCTATGAGGGGTAACTTTACCTTTCGCTGATCCTATCAAAGCTCCCAAAAGCTACAGGGCATCTCCACACAGACCACACTGTACCGCTGCAGTCTCTAAGCTTAATCTCACGCTGAGATAAATACTTGACAGCTACAATTGATGCCACTACAAAAGGGCTGATGACCAGTCCCAGAACAGCATCGTCGCAGCCGTAATTTCGCGCTCGTAAAATGCCAACGACAGCAGGAAAATAAATGCCTCATGGTCGAGACAATTCCATGCAATCCCGCCTCGTAAGATTGTCACAAGCTCATCTCTCTTGGGTTTCATCTGAGTTCTCCGAGGTGTGCATATCCAAGCATTCTCATCGTAGACCTTGAATCTACCCCCGGCGCTAAAAAGCTTGTCTGGAATAAGCATCCACTCAATTGTCATTGTTTCAATTGAGCTTCAGTACCAACCGATACTTGTTCTGTCGTACACGCCCTCTTGATTCAGTCTGTCCCCCGACAACACCGCTGTTTGCTCGTTTCCTATCCAGTCATATCATGCTCACCTTAAATCACACCGCTGCTCTGTCCAATCTCGCCAGTGCTATAAAACCGAGCATCTGACACTGGTGATCCATTCCCCGCAATCAAGGTGCCAAGAGAAATTGGCGCGTACATCATATTCACAGGCACATGAGCTTTTGCCTTTCCGTCGATATGATGGAGCTATAAAATGCTTGGAGTTGGCCAAGCCGGATGCAACCGAAGGGGGCGCAGTCATTTCACGACACAGCCCCAAACCGGTCGTCACTTTGTCAACCCCCACCCAAAATTCCTGCATGTCATGCGAACTGAGGCTCGCTTGGGGTATCACGATGACCGTTGAGAGAAGAGAGAACTTCACAACTGAACCAGTTCACCAGACCAAAAGAGTACGGCGATGCAATAATAAACATAAGCATGATTGAGTTAGTCTTTGATCAGCATTGGAGAAAGGTCTGCCTCTTCAGTGCAACTCCTTGTAGTATCATAGACCGAACTTAGCGGTTTCGATCCACATAGCCGACTAAGATGACAGCTCCACCCCACTCAGTGAATAAAGCACGTGGTGAGACGCAAGTTCTTCGCGATCTCATCTGCTTCCCTTCCAATTGCACCTTATCTTGTCTTGAGTCGTGAGAGTAAAATGAGCCAAGATTTGGATGGCCTATCTTTGGATCCCAGAAACGTTATTGAGCCAGACGACAGCACCTTGTTGAACGATGCGACTGCAAGTTTTGGGACAGAAACAGATACCGAGCACGAGGGCGAATGGCCTCAACCTTCAATCTTTGTTACCCTGCATCGGTATTGACCCTTGACATTTACATAAAATGCAACGTGCTGACGGTATATTCGTTACAGGATACGAAATTTTGTACTTGCAAGCATAGGTGCATCTCAACGTTCTGTTATTTGACGTATCTCGTCTGACGGTATTCACTAGATGACCCCTACTCTCTGGAACAGTTGAAGAGTCCAAGAGTCAACCATCTCATTGTCCGTCCATTGGTAGACCGTCTGTATGATGAGAACGACTACTCCATTGGTGCGCAACTTATTTGCCCAAGACAATCGTCAGGATAATACTGACTACCGCAGTCTACTGTCTCCTCGCAAACCGAGTACAGTTCCTCCGCGAACAATCCAGCGTCATAGATCAAAGCACCAGCATAGCCCGCGCAACCTTATGCGAGCTCTTGGCCATCAAGATCTTGCGCAACTTCCACGATGATAATCCAGGCCTCGACGGTCTACTCCTACTCTCCAAGATCCTTGTCCAGGGTTTTGATCCGTTTCATGGCGCTCCGCCTGAAGTTGAACAAAACGGTCGCTATCCGCAATGGCCTATTCAGAAGCGTGGCGGCCATGAGAGGAAGCTAACGGCCCTCGAGCTCGCGATCATATCCGAGAGCAAGAACTTTGTAAGTTCTTCGGGATGTAGACGAGTGATCGATGCAGTGTACCGTGGTCAGATTGTCTACACGCCCTTGTCGTTCGTTGATATTCTCCCTAACCATTACGAGTACCTTCCGGTGTCTTTGTATGAGCCGCGCAAGGCGCCGCTGCTTGATCACCATCGTCTCGTGGTTCCGCGCACCCGGTACATCATCGAGCTAGTGCACTACATCATTCTCACTCTTCTATATGTTTACACGATGCAGTATCGAGATCCCGATAAATTGACTGGAAATGAGGTTTTCTTCATTCTGTATTCTGCCGGCTGGGTTCTGCATGAACTGGCTGCCATCATCGAGCACGGTTGGATGATCCACTCGCAAACCTTATGGTCATTCTTAGACCTTTCATACACAGTCATCTTCATGGCTTTCATCACTGTTCGGGCCTATGAACTCGCTGTAAGCAGCGTGCAGAATGGCATGGCACATAATATGCTCTGTATCGCAGCTCCAATTCTTCTGACCAGACTGGCCTTCAACATTTTGCCAGACCACATCGTCTTCATCTCGCTCCACGCAATGATGAAGGAGTTTCTGATCCTCACATTCCTCGCGATATGGTGTTTCACCGGGTTCTTGTTAGCACTGCAATGGCTCTCCCCGGGGGATGGCTCGATTCCGAATGACTTCACAATCATCAAATGGCTACTGTGGATCTGGTTCGGCTTGGACGGGACTGGCATTGAGGAGTCGGTTCAGTTTCACGCTATCTTAGGTCCTGCTTTGACGATCGCGTTCGCCTTTCTCGGCAATACCCTTTTTCTCACAATTCTCGTCTCACTCCTCACCAACCGGTTCAGTATCATAGTCACATCTGAAGATGTTGAGATCCAGTTCCGAAAAACAGTCCTCACGTTTGAGGGTGTGAAAAGCGATGCCATCTTCGCCTACCCGCCACCGTTCAACCTTTTCGCTCTGTTACTACTGCTTCCTATCAAACCATTCCTATCGCCTCTCGAGTTCTACTCGATTCATGTCTTTCTCGCACGACTTGTCAACGCGCCTCTTTTGTTTTGTGTCGGCTTCTATGAACGTCGACGCCTATGGACCTTTGGACCTGACGCAGTCAAAGTTTCAAGAATGTGGAAGTTCACAGGTTTCTCACCACACGGCGACATCCAAGCTGTGTTTGAGGTCGAGGCTCCGGCCGAGGTTCTTCGTGAGGCTGATGAGTTGGACGGGTTGAGTGAGATGGGCTTTTCTGACGGTGATGCGGTATCAAGACTATCTAGAGAAAGGGATATTAGAACGCCCGTTGTATTCAGTCTAAGTAATGCAGGGACATGGTCTCCAGGACAAGCCCCAGTTGTTTGACCCAACTAAATAGAGGCCTCTACTTTTGTGTCTTCCCAAACCGACCTTCCCTCGAACCATGTCTTCAGCACTTTCGCTCCACTAAACTCTCCCCGACTCAAGTCCCGATCAACCGCAATGAAATTCGCCTTCTTTCCCGTCTCAATACTTCCCATCTCCGAAGCCTTGCCTACCGCCTCAGCACCCGCTAGTGTTATGATACGACAGATCTTTGCACCTCCAACCTCTTTCGCCGTCTTGCCTTCTTGCGCACCAAACCTCTCCACGACGGCCGACAGGGCTGGGAATAGGTCTGGTGTGTCGGTCAAGAACCAGTCCGAGCCTACTGTGACATGGACACCATTATCCTGGAGCTCCTTAAACGGCCATTTGAAGATATGGGGATAGTTGGATGTGAGATTTGTGTCATGAAATATCGCGGGCGACATTTCTGCCGTGATTCGTAATTCTGCCATTCGGATAATGTCATCTATAGAAGCTGGTCATTATTCGCTCGGTAGACACAATGGAATGAGACCTCTCACCTTGATGAATGGCGTTGCAGTGTGCCAGTTCATGCACTGGGCCTGAAGGATTCGACTGTCGAACTCGCTCTAGAACATCCAGTGCTCGCCTTGCAGAGCCGTCACCGGCACAGTGAATCTTGCATGTCAAGCCCCTCGCATCATGTTTGGTCAAAGCAGCCAGCAACTCTTCGAAAGTAAGGAGTAGCCTGTCCTCGTTGGGAAGTCCATCCGCTTCAATGTCGCACTGTGTGAAGTGAGGCGGTATGGGCGCCCCATCCATCCAAAATTTCACAAATCGTGCATCAACGTGCTGACCGTAAAAAGCATCAGCACCATCGATGAGTCGATGCAGGCTTTCGGCTTTCTCCTGAGCAAAGTTTTCTGGTGCATGAACAATGTGAGGGAAGACATGCATGTCCAGTCGTCCTTCACTGTCCAGCTCTCGAAGGGCGTGAAGATAGAGGGTGTTAGCAGACGCCTCTTGTAAAGAGGTGATGCCGAACTTGTGAGACATCTTGATCCCGTAGACAAGAGCGTCCTTGACAAACGACACGGGTGGCTGAGGTAGGCTGGCCAAGACCTCAGCTGATGCTGCTTCCACTAGCTCCCCAGTCAACTGACCATCCGGCCTCCGCATGTACTTGCCCCCAGGGGGATCCTCAACATCAGCGCCATACCCAGCACGCTTAAGACCTGCGGTGTTGAGAGCGATGTTGTGACAAGAGACATCTCGAATAAGCACTGGCTGCTCAGGAAAGGCATCGTCCAAGTACTTCCGATCCATCTTTCCGTCGGGAAAGTTCTGTCCTGCGTAAAAGTTTGCAATAAGCCAATCACCTCTGATATGAGCATGTGCACAGGCACAAGTGGCCTGTCCATTCTTGATGTTCTCAGCGATGGTTGCAGCGGTGCTATCTGATCCGATGCTAACTTCGCTCATTTTTTGCATAGAGGCTACCAGGAGATGGGTATGTGCGTCGTGGATTCCTGGCATGACAAAGGTATTTCCCAGATCATGGATGGGTAGACCTTGCTCTTTGGCCAGGTCTTGAATCTCTCGGTTGGTTCCAACCGCATCAAAACGCCCTGATGCGGAAACAATGAAGGCTTCAGCCCATGGTTGTCTGTCGTTCACGGTATATACACGACCGTGTATGAAAGCAGCAGCAGAAGGTGTCATTTCGTTATGGGCAGTTTCTCAGTACATCAACAAATTATAGCTGTATTGTGAATATAGAATCAGAACCAGAGAAGTGTCTTGTAAGATGTCTGTTAAATAGTGCCGGATGTCCGGAACCCGGAACTTCGGAATCGATACCAGTGATAAAGGAAGGTACAGTAATCACACAAACCCCAGGAACCAGCCGACAAGTTTCCCATGCTGAACTGTGATAGATCAACATGTCAATCATGATCAGATCCTACGCGAGGGTGCTAACCCCATTCATGTGAGCATTGTCTTCCCCTCAACTTCGAAACAAACTCAATTTCCCCGCATATCGCATTTTTTATCCAGACTAGGAAAAGCGTTTCCTGTCAATAAGATGCTGTGGCCTACTCTAAGCTGCAAGTGGGCGACACTATCTATACCCTATCCTGGGAATGGTTCAGTAGGGATTGCATCGTTATTGGCTTCTCAAAGTTTCCTTGACGCACTATGAAATTAAGCTACTTAAAAGGAAACACGGTTGTTATTTATCTTGCATATAATTCGATGGTTCGGCTATACTGGGAGGGTGACGGGTCGTTCCCGACCTGCAACAACTTTCGACACCCTAGAAACAAACCAATCCCAGGATCGAGCCAAATAAGACACTCGCTTCAATCCCGGAAGGTTTCCGAGATAATGAAGCTAATTCTATGTCTGCGCAACATCGCTAGATGAATGATAGACTATCGAATTCCAGCTGGCCAGTGGTGTTTTATGCAGGGTAAGACAACTTCTTCTCCACGTTCAGGTCCAATGGATTAACCTGGGGTAGATTCTCCTACGGCTCGTATCTTATTTGGGTCAATGTTCAAAACGGCACCGCATCTATTGTCCTGGGCTCTCCGCCGTACAACTTCAGGTCAGTCATGCAGGCCTATCTCAATTAGCAACGCAAGTGCTCACTCCTCTTCAAGCTCGTCGATGGTCGGCGTCAGCTACATCTCTTGCTGTATCGGCGTCATTCTCGGGTAAGAGCCCATTCACGGAGTGGCATATTTCTATTAACAGTACATAGCTTTCTCTTCACTGGATATTTCAGCGATTGGCTCACTATACGGCTTGCCCGCCGTAACAATGGCGTCATGGAAGCCGAGCACCGACTGTGGCCTTTCCTCCTCTGCATCGTGACAGTGCCAGGCGCCCTTCTCCTTTGGGGATTGGGCGCTGCATACGAGATTCACTGGTTTGGTCTCATGGTTGCTATGTGTATCCTCGCCATGTCGAATACTTGTGGTATTACCTTGAGTATTAATTACCTGGTAGACAGCTATGGCGAGCTGAGCAACGATGCCATGTCTACTATCATGCTCGTGCGAAATACCATGCCATTTGCCATGGGATATGGGTACGTTCTTCAGTGGTCCAAGTTGATACGTACGTGCTGATAGAAGAAACCAGGATTACACTGGGCTGCAAAAATTGAATGCAACTATCAGTCAATGAAAGAGTAAATCAACAGAGTTAAATGTACTTACTGCATGCATTGCAAAGGCCAAAAAAACATACAACAGCGGGGATTCGCTGGTCGTCACCGACCCAACTACTGATCCGCCCCTTACAGGCTTGACTATGGGAGAGCGGACGGGATCCCGTATTTTCCTGCAGGTATGGTCGTATGTACTTATCACCGCCGTCACACAGGTATATACCGACGGCCTGAATGTGCTGAAGCTGTACGAGCTTGGGTCTAGAACTCAAGCCACCTCACTAAAAATGACTTCACGTTAGGCTAAATGCCCTAACAGTTTCATACAAGGAACTCAACCTCTTTATCCTAGAACATTCAATTTATATGTTATTAATAACACAGAAGTCTCAGTCCAATGATATGTATGACATGATTGCATGGAGATTTATTACAGTGTAAGGCATTCTTGATTCAGGCTGCTCTGCCAAGGATTGTCATTCCTGCTGTCAGGCTGTCAGTTATCCGACGCCCTCTATCCTTCAGTCCCGCGATACACAAAACTCTCACTAGACCACTCTACGTAAATGGTGTAACGTATAGTGGTAACTAGTTGGTTTCTCAAGTTATGCCCGACTTCTCGGAGCGTCATAGGCAACTACTGCCACGTATCCCTCTGTGATACAGCTGTACCAGTTGGAGTAGAGGTTGAAATGAGGCTCTTTCGTCTATGTCCAATAAGATATCGGGCATAGAATGTCCGAGGAAGCTGTCATTACAGCTAGTCCATTTCGCCCCAGCCACTGCTTTTGTATACATATAGCCAGATTCTCCCTATAGATCAGGTATCGAAATCGCACACGACACTATAATGTCAAATCTGGCGGAATATCCCATCTACTAGTTTCTCCCTTTCATTAAGTTCACATGTTGCCTCGACGTCATTTTACAATATAGCCAGCACAATAGTTGATAATATGGTAGAACAGCCAGCTATGCCGAACCAAGATAACTCCAGCCTTCAAGAGGTCGTGCAAGGTCTTGATGACACCCAACTCGCCACCAGCCTAAGAGGAATTGATGACTATCAAGTTCGGCGCATCGTCCAGTGCTTGCATGGCCTTAACAACCATAGAAATCAGTGCCTTGGACAAAGCGGTATGGTCATCTTTTTCTTTTATCATCTCAGTCTGTTCGGTAATGATCTCTTCTGATAACTATTCCTAGTCGTAGGAGTTCAACCTTGGGCCCAATACGCTCAAACAATCAGCCCATACTACTATCAGGACCCATATCCCTCCCATCCAGCAACAGGATACTACATATGCGATTGGAACTGGTATTATTATGATAGCGCAGTCAACAATGTTCCATATTGCGGGGATTATATGCTTAGCTATGAACATTGGTGGGCACCTGTTGTATGGTACCCTACGTGGTATTATGTGCCGCTCACTCGTTACAGAGTCCCCAACAGGTCACGCTACAGAAGACTTCGATGAATTTGGACCTTAAGTCGCGGAACATCATGGATGGGCAGTAATTGATACGAGAATTGGGTAAAACATGCCTGTTGAACTCATTCGACCCTTGTTTAGTGAGAGTTACAGTATGTTTACATTGGCTTGTTGTTCACATCAACATCTTAACCAGATCTACAAAGCCAAGATACCTGATCCAAAGCCTTCGGTCAGATGATCCGTGCATCATTATTACATGCTCACGTGAAATCATGCGAGACATTCTTAATTTAGGCTGAAATGCGAAGGATGGTGATTTTTTATATTGCAACCATCTTTTTGTTACCAGGCTCTGAGTTGTTCAACACCCCCAACCTCTGCGGCTGAGTGATACAGCGAACTGGCACTACACTCTTACGGAACCAGTTCAGTATCAAAATGTCTAAGTTCTATGTGGTGATTATAAGCTCTTAGCTATAGGTCTCAACTGCAAATAATATATCTAGCTTATAACTTAAATATTAACGTAGTTGATAAGCAA